>VYXH01012769.1:22340-46002 GCA_013397275.1 Burhinus bistriatus | reverse complement strand
TTTTTTTTTTTTTTTTATTCAGCAACACTTGAGTCACCTGTGCCTATTCCTGCAGAAAGATCTTCCCTGCAATATCTCAAAAACTATGAGCTGACAAAGTCCCATCTTGCCAGGTACAGCAGAGCTTTCCCAGCCCTTCTTGCCCCGCCTGGGCCATGGGTGATGTTGGACAACCTGCATAGGTCTTCTATGGGATGGTGTGACATTCTATCCTGGAGCATGCTATCTCTCTGTTCTGCATTCTGTCAAGCAAAGGCAGGGAGAAACTTGCTTATGGTCACAATCAAAAACTTCAGTATCAAATTGTCCTGCTCAAATTGGCACCTAAAAAATGTGGCTTTTCCAAAGGTGCCAAATTTTTACAGCTCCCCGTATTCTCTTGGGGAATTCTTGGTGTTGGGCATCTTTGGGTGTCAAAAATGAAACATAGGGGGTCTGAGTGATTCTCTGAATGGTTGTTTACTCCAGATATTCATATCTCTATTGTTGAGTTTATTCCTGGTGGAGCTGGTGGAGATTAACCCCATTCCTATCTCCAAAATAGGGAAATATATTGTAAAATCAAATTTTCAATACTGATATTGGCTTAGATGAAGAGCAGACCCAGTAAAAACAGTTATTGCAGCCTTCAGATTAAATAACAGATATGCAGTAGCTTTCCCAGATGTACAGGCATGAGGAGGATGGCTGGATTCACATATTTTCTCTCACATATCTGCTAATGGAGAAGTCCCATGTCCCACTGTAAATGTAAATATCCAGTAATGTTATATAAAGCTATGGCTTTCCCTGGAGAATTTTTGCTTCATAAATTTTTGGCAGCTCAGAATGGATGTAATCTTGTTCCTATGTGTTAAGTAGAAACAGGGCCTATTGCTGTCAAATTGCTACACCGAAGCCTTGAGCAATAAGGGATACCTTATTAATGGACACAGAAAAACATTTGCCATGTATTCTGAGACCTAGAATTTAAAATGTGTCTGAATATCACCTTTGAATAAGGTACTGCCTCCTGCGTATATTGTATAACACAAGACAGGGTTATTGCTTCACCAGAATATGAGAGTAGTTACTGCAGTGGTGGCCTGTGAGGTTTGCGTATCACAGACCTGTTTTGGCCTTAGGTAGCTCATTTCAGTGATGTGGCATGACGTCTTTTTCCAGTGATCTGAAACATAATGAAGGTGTATTCTCCCTTATTGACTACAACCTGGCTGGGGTTTGCCACAGAGGATGTTTATTTGCCACTAGACCTAAAAGCATCGAAGGATCTGGTGTTGGCGATATATTTAGTCTTTTTATGCTGTTGGACATTTTCTCAACTAAACTTCTGGGCACTTATTTTGCTTACTTTTGTTAAATTACTTTCCTAAACAAATATAAACATTTCATATATTCATATATTCTTGACTGGATTTTAGACAATATTTTATGTAGCTCCAGGTTAAAGACTGACTAACGAATTCTTTGTATCTATCTTCAGATGTCTGTTGGCTGAAAGCTAACTACATGCTCAAATTGTCTAAGGACCCCTGGATACATGAGAATAAGTCTCACTGCCTAGGCTGGAGTTGGCACCTGTTTTTCTGAGAGAATGCAGGACATCGTGATATCCTTTGCAGGAAGGACGTCCAGTCCTAGGCTGATTCCAGGTATGGGATCTCCAGAAACCTGGATGAGCTATCTACACGTGAGTCTCTATCAGCAGTAGGATTTTGTGCAGAAGTTTGAACTTCATTGCTCATCCAGAGAGATGTTTATTCAGCACACTCTGCACTGACCCAGTGGTGTTTGTGGATGTTGCATGAACACAAGTCGGGGTGGTGTGTCAAGGGGCAGAGAGATCCTTTTGCACCTCTATCAAATATATCTAACAGGGATTGTTGCCACGAGTGAAAATAGCACTTAGAGATGACATAGAGCACGCATGCACTTTACAGGTTAAAAATATGCGTCTGTAATATTATCACTCTATGGTGCTTATAAACGTCCTGGAGAACCTAGCTGAAATTTATGATATATGCAACACGGTGTTAAGGCATCATTGAGCCACCACTGTTTTAAAAATCTGGCATCCCCTTTACTTGCAAGGCTAAACTGTTTTAAATTTATTTACACCCCACCATTTCCTTAGGGACCTGTTTTCCATAAACTAATGAGGCACTGGTGCAAGAGCTTTGCTGTTATTCCTGGCAGAGACCGTTTTGACTCAGAGGCATATTTCACTGTTTTTTTTTCTTCAGTAGCCCAGTGCAAATAATAAATAGGAGGAAATACATCATGTTTTTGAATATGGGAGACAACTTGCAGAACTGCAAAAGGTTAAACAAAGCAATTACAAGTTGAAATCCACACTCTCTCACTTGTCCCCACAATTTTTCATGTCTTACTCTTTTCACCTGTTTCAAAATTGCATGTACACTTTGTTGAAGACCAGCTCAATCTACCAACAACCAAGGCACATGCAAGCTTGCAAAAGGAAAATAACTAGATCGATATTCCTCATCGTGTCCAAAGGGCTGATATTTCATTCCTCTTCCCTTGGTTAACAGTATGCCACACAGTGGATCTTTCAATTCACGTTTGAGATACAGAAAGTCTGGGCGCTGCTGAGACATACAGGACTTTCTAAGCAAGGGATAAGTTTAAGGTCAACTTTTAGAAGTAAAAAACCCAAGGCTTCAGTGGATTTTCTAAGTGCTGAGTGAAGGTTCTGTAAAGGGACTGGGCACTGTAACGTATATACCCAAGTACAAAATTGCATCCAATTTGCAAACTAATGGACATCAGTGTATGCAAAAATGTGTGGTATAGAAATCAAAACCTTTTCTTACAAAATCGTTTCAATGTGCACTTCAGTTCTTCACATCTTTGCACTAAGGCCCATAAATATGTAAACCTGATTTACTGACAAGGGAAAAATGGTTATTATGAGAGTGTTTACAGTTGATTGCTAGAATATTAAGAGTACTTTGCATTAGCATCTTTATCTGAAAAAATGTCAAAACGAGTGTCTGTGATTAATCTCAAGGCATAAATGTCTTCCCAATTACCTGTGAAAACATGTTCTGCCTGTGGACATGGGAGGATGAGCACGCTGTCCTCCTTGGGCATCTAAAGCCAGCTGCCTATGTAAGGGTCTGCAGTTTCTCTGTGGTCATGGGAGAGAGAGAGGTTAAGGCAATTAGTGGTGCTGAAGATGGGCTCCTGCTCCCAGTTTGCTTGTAAGGAGGATGGAGCATCCCTCTGATTGACCAGCTGAAGAGGAGCTGGGCTGCTCACCTGGGGAGGGGGGAGTGAATACTCACACTCCCTCCCAAGGTTATTAACCTGTTTGACATTTGTGAAAATCATGGTAGGCAGGAATGATGTAATTTTCCCAAAGCCAAGGAACAAACATACCAAAGCTCAAACCTGTCCTGATTTGCTGGTCACATACTTTAACTAAAAGACCACCCTTCTCCCTGGACGGACGGCGAGGTCATTATTAAACACAGGAGAGGTAATGTACAGAAATAGTGATGAACTAGAGCTATAAAGCAGGATTTGCTTGTTTTCTTTTCTCCATTCATCCCAGTTTTAGTCTAGCTTCTTTAGGCACTGAGGGGAATATAGTCCTTTATCTGTAAGACCTCCTGAATGTAGAGCAACCAAATCCAACTGAGGTGAAGGTTTCAAGCACGGGACGTCCCTGTATGTTTCACAAGCAGAGGTGGCCAAGAGGAAGAGAGCCACATGAGACCAAAGTGCCAATGGATTCAGTTTCTACACAAATACTTTCTCTGGCCTTTCTTTCCTTCATGGGGTCAGTAAGCTGGGTTACTGTTACATGAGTGTATGCTGACACTTTCCTGTTAATAGCTGCACATTTACAGAATTTACTTTAATAAAATCCACTTTGGAGATGAGGCGAGCACTAAGGCAAATACTAAAAATTATAAATAATAGATTTCAAAAATAACTGATGATGCTTGAACCCCAAATGTATTAATCAGTGTGTGTAGAAATGGATTAGGTGCATCACATTTTGTCTTATATCATTTATAAGTTCTATCTCTGAAACATGAAACTTGCAGTAAACTAGAGGAAATTTTTTCACACGGACAATAACTATCACAAGATGCTTCTGAATTGCACTTGAAAGAATACAGTGATAAGTATAATTTAATTCTGATGAATTAAAACAAATTATACAAAGAGTACTGTTAAAAAACAAAAAGAGTTCAGTTTTCTGATATGTACCACTAGATCTCTCTAATCCACCCTGGTAGCTCAAGTTTTAATTTTCCATGTGGGCTTTTTCTTTCTTAAATCTTAGAAGGTGATGAGGTCCCATGTTTGTAGAGCAATTCAGACTTTCCATTTCTTTATTATGTGTGTATGACATAAAGTGCTTTTGTGTACAAAGTAAATAATGGCTTTTAGATATAAGCAGTCAGATTTGTAAATTTAAATATTATTATATATTTATAACTGCAGCCAGATTATTTGATAATGCCCATGTCTGTCTACTCTCACAGAACGCATGAGTGTTTTCCTTTCATTTTATAATGCTGTATTGTACGTAAGTGTGTAAGCACTTGAAAATATGTTCACAGATGTATAGGCATGATGAAGCCCATGCTCAGTGCCTAGACCCTTGACTCGTGCATGCTGTTGGCAAAATTTGCTGCTGACTAGGGACAGAAATGAACGTGTCAGGTAGTGCATTTGGCCAAGGGTGCCTACAACCACAGGCACCTATCCTGCTGGCCAGATACCAAGATGCCCAGTGTGGTGTTTTAGGGAGGCTGTGAGCTCCTGCAGCCTGGCAGAGGTCAGGCAGGTGTTGCAGGCAGGGAGGTGGGTAGGCAGAAGCAATGGCAAAAGTCACAGCAAGTCCTGTTCCAACCACTCCTGCCTCATCTTTAGGTGCACGCTGGCTCTGGTGAGCACAGCATGTGGGTTTCCCTCTCCTCCACTCTGGTTCAGGCTTTGTCTGTGGGAGGGACGAGGAGAGAGTGCCTCTTCCTCAGGGCTTTGACCCTACCAGTGATGTTACCCCTGAGGCTGCACGATATTCCTTTGGACACAAATCCCTGAGTGGAGCCAGAGGAAATCAAGATTTAGTCAGTTTTGGACACAGCCTCCGTCCCAGGCTGCCTGGTCCTGTGGCTTTGCTTGCACTGGGTGGAGGTGCCAGGAAATCACCGTGGTGAGCTGCGTTTGCTGGAAAGCATGCACTCATGTGCACGCATGCACACACCCACACCCTGGGTGCCTCTTCTTGCAGCCGAGTGTTTTGTTGCAGAAACCAGGGTGAGATGAGGATAGGGAAGGAAGGGAGAGCAGGACCACCGCTTTAGTCAGGAACCTCCAGGGCAGAAACAGTAAATGCCTGCTAAAGCTGCCCAGCAGGCAAAGACACCAGCAGGAAGGACGAGATGATTTTGAGGTTATTCAGGGAAAAACTGGGTTCTTCCCAGACTTGCCCAGGTCTTACCCCAGGTCACTCACTGTGACCCTACATCCCTCTCGGTGTGCTTGTTTTTGGTTTTTAACCATTGTCTACTCAGACCAACACCAGCATGGCCAGAAAATGGGTGTCTGGTTTCCTTGCATCCCCTTCCTGTGGCCTCAGCCCCGTCCCACCCAGCGTGGAGCAGGGCAGGCAACACAGCTCTTCCCTGGCGTCCATTTGGACCACCATGAGTATGGGATTAGCAGTATCTGACTGCGCTCTGAGGCTAAAAGCCACCTCAGTGGGACACTGAGGCTGGGCTGCACCGAGAGGCAGGGAGCACCTTTGGGAGATTTACTCCCCTACTTAGACCCTCATAAATATTTTTTTCCTTACCTTTGCAGAAAAGCAATTCAATAAATCACCAAAAAATGCCTCATACGCTCACAGGGAAAAATCATTACCTGCACGTTTTCTGCATGCGTACAGCATCACATCTACATTACAAATGTCACAAACATGTCTTAGAATCAGGCTCCTTTATTTTTTCCAGATGGCAGAAAAACAGCTCTCTACAGCTGTTCCTTAAAACACATTTCTACTTAAATAATGGTGCTCTGCTGAGAAATGGTACTAATAAACAAATAATAATGCGCAAGACCTAGACCCACTTTGCACTGTTTTAACTGACTACCCAAGACAGAGAGAAGTGATGAATTTTGCTTCCAGGCTCTGACTTTTCTTGGCTTTATGGTGTAATTGATACTCATGAAAATTGTGTAGAACAGGTTATCAGATATGGAAGCATTTTTTCCACCCTGAGTAAAGGCTTTGAATTTAATTTGGTTATATTTTGAAACAAAGTAGTGCTGGGAGAACCAGAATTTTGAACACCAAAACTCCTGAGACTTTTTACTTTGATAATTTTAAAACTTTATAAAATGCTCTTGAAAATGTTGAAAAATCTATTTGAATGCAACTTTTCCTGTACAATGTTTTACTTCTGGCAAATCATAAATTTCTGAGAAAAAATTATTATCATTACATGTCCCAGTTAACTCCACTTGACATGAGGAGGTTCATTGAAATCTCTTGAAAATATTGCATATTTCTCTGCAAAAATTCTGACATTTTATCAGGGGATATATGAGCAACCACAGTCAGATGCAAGTAAAGGGAATCACAGGCCTGCCTTTAACAGTTAGGGGATGTCCATCTTTGTGTTTTTGGAGGAGATAATAAGTGCTCAAAGCTTTCACCTTCATCCTCCGTCTGCCATCCCCTTGAAACCATGGCTTCCTTGCTGCCATTACTACGTGAGGGTCAAGCTGATAAAGCAATCCCTTGTGAAAGACAAACGAAATAATGTTTCAAAAATTTCCTTCTGAGTCTGTCTTCCTGTCCTGGGACAAATAACTTCTTTTTTCTTCTTTGTGCTCCATTTACGTGTCTGTAAAATGGAGTGCGTGATCCTGGCCTGTGTGTGAAATGGTTTAGTCTCTCCTAATGCAAGTTCAACATTTCCTGCACAAAACATGGGCCAGATCCTCAGTGGGTGTGACACAGAGCAGGTCAGACAACACAGTAGGGTTTTGCATGCAAATACCAATCTGCTGAAATCCAGATTTCTGCCCAACTGCTCAAACTAGTTTGAACCCGACTGAAATTACTGGTTAAAAAGCAGAAAGAACGAAAGAGATCCTCACACATCTGCTATGAAGAATTTTATTACGGAGACAAAAAACACTGCAGAAAATTCAGAGGAAATGAAACATTGTGCGGCATTTGCAGCAAATAAGGCACCTGTAGGAAGCCTCCTTCTCAGGAATCTCTGCTGAAAGGTAAATTTATTTAAGAAGATAAACTCCACTATGTTGTCACACATAGACCATAGTGTAACTTCCAGTCAGAAAAGATGAAAAATGCCACATACGCTTACTCTTGCCTTAGTAATGGCATATTGTGCCAAAGAAAGATAAGCCAGTTGAAACTGGCTCAGAGACAGGGGTACAGTACAGCATTGCCACGGAGAGAGCAAAGAGTGCTTCTGCCACTGATCGACCCCGCTGTTTGACCCCAAAGGCCCAGTGTTTACCACGTGTGCATGGAGCGCGACAGCTATCTGGAGCATGTTGTTAAGAAAACAAACATACATTGAGACATGTATGTCATGTGGACTTGTATTAATTTTACAATGTTTTGAAGGAAAAATATGCAGGACACTGCGATTCCTCTCTCCCCTTTCCAAATTTTTTTGGTCATCTGGGACGTTATCCCAGTGCTGTATTTTTCTGGGACCTGTTCACATCCTTCCCACATCCAGGCAGGCGATGTCGGAAGAGGACAGTACAACCAAGGGATGAGTTTTGGACCAGCCTGGAAAGGTATTGGTGAAGCATCCATGCTCCCACTGCCTGTTAATGCAGTGCTTTCTCCTGTCCAGGTTTCCTCTGCAACACCTATACACACAGTCATTTTTGCAGACTTTGCACTGCAAAGTCTAATTTGAGGTTTTGATATGCAGTGAATTTACACTATTCACTACACCCACAAGAAGATGCTCCAGGTTTTTACTGCAGCACTATTGTTCACAGCACACACTCAGGTTTGGTGTTCTAGTAAGGGTTCTCCAGTTGTTGACAACCTGCTCAAAATTACTGCCACGCTCAAAAGATTAGCGACACTGTAGTTTTTGAAGCCATTGTCTCTCTGTTGACCTAAATCTAGGTCATGGGAGGTCTCATTGGAATGTTTTCAAGACAATAATCTGAAAAGAGATTAACAAATTGTATTCCTGAAGTTGAATTTTCTTAATTGGTTTGCAGCCTATTGCAGATCGCAAAGCACAATATTCCTTCACTCCAGAGAGTGTGAAACCAACTCACCAAGTCTTTTTGTAAAGCTCATTAAAAAAACGTTGTTGTTTGCGTGTTGTGATTTGTTTCTGGAAGAGTAAAGGCGATTTCACTAAGGCAGAGTGGCTTCCTAGGATCCAGACAGTGGGTGATCCAGCTGCAATTCCTGAAAGGGGGCATGGCTCCTGAACACATGGGTTGGAACATTGGTGCATGCTGAATGCAAATGATGAGTTATACCAAAGGTCTCTTCATCCTCTGTTGTGTCAGGAGACCAAGGACCTCCAGAAGCCTCAGAATGCATTTTTCCCAGTCCTACATCCACTTTATACACACAGACCTACAGTATGGCACAGAGGGAGTAAAACACGTGCCTAACAGGTGGAAAAAAATATCAATGACATTAATGGCAGAATTGCACTAATGCAGGTTTTCAGGTATTTTAAAAATTTGCTTCTACAAACTTGTGAGCAATTCTGATCTTAGGTAAGGCCTTAAGACCAGAGGGACCTTCTGTGATCAAGCATGTGCAGAAGACCTAGCATACTTGTTTTTCAGCCCAAACTCAGGTTTGCTCGTGCAGTGCTGCATTTGCAGCCCCAAGCAATTCCCATTAGCTTTAGCAAAGACTGCTTATGGTTAAGCACCACAGAATTAGGCCACATTAATCTCACCTTTCCCCATGTGGGTTTTAAAAAATAGAAATGAAAACAGCTGAGAGAAAACACTGACCTGCTGGGAAAAGGACAGGTTCTGCCTGCTGGTCCCAGAGGGAATATATAACACCAGGATTAGACTTACTAAGGAGTGGCTTAATGATGCTAGCTGCCTCTGAGCTGGTCACGGTTGTACACGTGGGAAAAGCATCTGTGTGCCAATAGAGCATGGCAATCATTTGTCTTTAGCTTAAAAACGGATCAAATAAAATGACAACAGTGTTCTCATACATTAATTGACTAGATTTTTTCTTTTTTTTAATTGGACTTAAGCAAAGATTTATTGATCTTATACATAGATGTAGGGAATAATGTATGATAACTTAAGTCCATTAGAAGGTGAGTCAGATGAATGATGTTTGTTCATCTCCCGAGCCAGTACAAACTGGCCTGTAAGAAAAGGATGTCTCTGCAAAGCAGTCGACTGTCAGCTTCTTTGGCTGAGAGTTTCAGGTAGTATTGCTCAGATATATCATTGCATATATCCTGGCATTTCAACAGGGCCTGCAGCCTCAAGGTAATGCAGCAGCTCTCCTGCTCTCACAGTCACGTCAGGCAATCACTTTATCAAACTGAATCAGCTCCATTTTAAAGCAGTTGGCACTCTTTAGAAGTGCATGCCAGAACCTCACTGCCATCTGACAATGAAAGCCTTTTAATTACCCTCATTCGTGTATTCATGGCTGATTTTATACCAATTCTTTCTTGCATTAGTGTTATCTTTTAATCGTCTTGTCTGCTCCACAGCCTTTACTATCTCTAAATATAAAGTAATATTTATATATCTTTTATCTGCCTTTTCTTCACCTTTTCCTCCCTGTTGATCCCTTGCAGCCCTGCCTTGCTTTGGTGTGTGCTGGCCTTGTCTGTGCCTGGTGCTGCCTGTATCCAAGGAAATGGCACTACCCTGCAAAGGTCCTCAGCTGCTGTCGTTCCCAAAACCACCACAAACCACTGGGTGAGCACACCTGAATGCATATCTTTCCTCAGTCCCATGAAAACATGGCACAGTTATCTACAGGTACTGTTCTGCTACAGGTGTTACCAGATAACCTCCTTGATTATCTGGTAACAACTTTCACAATGGGAAAAGAGGGACCATTCCCATAGCTGGAGGAAAGGACCTAATCTTTTTTCTGTGATGCTGGTTCAGAGAACTCATCTGCAGTCCTGCCTTGGAGAAGAGCTGGTAACTTTTTCTGCAGCCCACCTGAGCTCTGGCCACCAGACTTTGTATGGGTGTCCCCAAAGCATCAAGAATAAAAATACACCTGTGATCATGCTGGCAGTATTGAGTAGACAATGCCAACATCTTCAGTACTGGCCACCCTGACTGGCATACCACCATTTCACTTGTTGGTATTTGCTGTGCAGTACAAAGGACATCCAGGCTAAGTCTGTACTAGAAAATCACATGGTGGCAACGCTTCTGGACAATGACTATGATCACCTATACTGTTGTGTGGTTTCAGGCCATTTTTGACCATCGTCCCAGACAGCTCCTGGACTTGGTCAGGAGGTATCATGAGCCACGGAGCACTGTTCCAGTTGGTTCCTCGACCCAGGCATTTAAACCTAGGCATGCTTAAATTACTAGTATACCTATACTAGTATACCTATACTCTCATAATACCTGCACCAATGCGCCTCAGGTCTGTGTTACCTGCCATTTTTAGAGGTGAGGTCTGCACCATAATGGTGGTGTTGGAAATTTTCTTGCTAGATGGAAGAGGAAAGAGAAGGAGGAAAATGGGGAATCTGAAAGGGGAACAAATTAGTGCAAGGTATAATAAATTATCAATGGTCAAGAGGAAAAAGAAAGGTTGCTTCAACAAATGTGTTATTCATTATGCAAAACCTCCATCTATTTACATTACAGTTTATTTGCTAGCTTAATCCTGGAGCTTGCTGTTACCTGGTCTGACATGTGTGCTGGTATCCTGAGGCAAAAGTACAGTCTGCAGCTTATCTATCTGGCAAACCTTTCAAGTTGCCTGTTGATAGAAGAGAGAGCCTGCCTCCGAGCTCTCGCAGCTACGCTGAATCGTTCTGCTCTTGCAATGAGCCAAATGGTGCAGTCAGGAAATACCACAACACAGAACAAGGCTATTTAGATAGAAAGGAGAACACATTTTTCTGTATCAAGTATGACTTACTGCATCTATTTTGGTAACATGTTCTCAATCAAGGTTTATTACAGGACATGCCTATCTGTTTTATGGGACAATACCAGATTAGTTGTTCCTCGAGTGATCATTTCTTTTTCTTGTATAGTTTTAAAAAAAGATCTTATGATTCATGAGAAGTACCAGATTTACAGTGCCAGACACAGAAATTTGCTGTTCAAAGAGCAGGTGAAAACGACCTCATTACCAATGAGGCTTAGGTTTACTACAGAAAGGCCATCTACAGCAGTAAAATGACAGCTGAATCCCTCACTCCCATTGATCCCGTTTTTTCTGAGGTTTTCCTCTCCACTCGCATCTGTTAACTTGGAAAACAGTGGCATCAGCATTTCTTGACTGTCTCATTAGTACACTATACTAAGACATGCACCTTCTGGATAACACCCAAGCAAACCCACTTTGTCTGGCTAGATGATTACTGTACGGTACCTTCTCACCTGTGGCCAAAGGATGTTTAGTTCTAATTCCTCAAGTTTCCCAAGCCCCCTAAGGCAGCATCAATTCCTACATGCCAGCACTTGAACTTGGCATCATCTGTGACCAAAGGCTTCTGCTGCAAGAAGCTAGGGTAGTAGATGAAAGTCCCTGGATCTCCATAGAAGATACCTTCAAGTGAGGAAAAATTCCAAGTTAAGAAGAGAGGGAAAGGTTGGTTTGGAGAAGATGTGCCTGGCTTTGGAGGCTACTCACTAATGGTTATTTAAATACAATGATATTGCAGATTCTAAGGCCATTTGTTAATTTTTGGGAAGCCCAGCTGTCTCAAATTTACAAAGCTTCCAACTTATGCAACCCCTAGAATCAATTTCTTCCAACCCAAACAGTGGCAAATTTATCCCTCTGTGAATCAAAACAAAATTTGACATGCTCTCAAAAGCCTGCTTTTTGAATGTACAGGTTGCTTACTTTTAAAAAGCTGACAAGGCTTGATTTTCTCCAAAATTATGCCTTGGATTCTCTCTCTGTTCATGTGTCCACATAGCTTACTATACTTGAGTAGAGGAGATTAAAAAAACTGGACAACTCATCCACTCTGAGTTACACAGTAGCAGCAGCATAATCTATCCATGTTCTGTAATACAGAGTACTGGCAGATTATAGTCATTCCACTGCCTAAAAGTCCCTGACACTTGCCTTCACTGCAGTGAGTGCGCTTACAGCTCGAACATTTGTGTGCATGGAAACACTCCACAACTCCCCTCTTTGATCCTCTGTACCCCTCTCCCCCAAANTCACCTGAAGGTAAGTCTTGTGGAAGATCCAAAGGACTTCTGCTCCAGCCATCCCCCTTCTTCATACTCTGTGAATGCTGACTAAAGTTAAGCAGAGGGGACATATTTTTATTTCTTTAATAAATTAAAGTCAAGACCCTTTACGTGAATAAAAGTCACTCCCTGGAGGTTCTTAAACCTTCCAAAAATAGCCCTCAAAACTCAGCCAAAGTGAATGCAGCTACAATTTCCATGGAAAGCACCATCAGATGGAGGAGGCTGTGCCAGCCAGCACGCACACAATGGCTGTTCAGTCCCGTCCGCCCTTCCCACCTTGGCAGGTTTTGCAGAGAGATGGGGAAGGCAATGGTTGGACTCTGAAATGATGTCATACCCTCCATTCAGGAGAAGATCACCAAAGCTTTCAAAAAGTCTCTTACAAAATCCCTCAAAAGAGGGTATTAAAGAAACTAAGCAGTCATGGGACAAGAAGAAAAGTTCTGTCATGGATTAGAAATGGGCCAAGGGACAGAAACAGAAGAAAAAGGAAAAATTACTGATTTTAGACAGGCTGAAGGAGAACAGGTGCAACCCATGCTGTAGAGTATCATCACTGAGGATCCTGCAGAAAGAGGTGAACAGTGAGGGGAGGTCTCTATCAGGCACCATACATGGCAGCTCGTGGGAAGGGGTACATGAACCACTTAAAGGACTTACGTCGCATTTAAAATGAACTTTAATAATTCATAAATTAAAGTCCAGCAGACAGATCTATGAAGTCCTTTACTAAATTAGCAGTTGCCAAAACCCAACCAAACAAAAAATCCTACTGTTTCAAAAGAGAATGCTTTGATACCACGGCAATGATGGGCACAATAAGGAGAGGGAAACACATCTTCATCTGGTGTGTATTGATGCATCTCAACTGGAATTGGTGGAGCAATGCTCTCTTTAGATAACTAATGAGGATCTGACCTTGTTTACTGTCATAAATATTGAAAATGGGGAGCGGAAAGAATAAGAACACAAGCCAACTGCTAAAAAGAAGGTGGCATCTTAGAAACAGACTATTCCATAATTTGAGTACCACTGGGGTTTTCAGGAATTTCCTCTGAAACATCTTGCCAAGTCTTGAAAGCAAGATACTAGACTAAGCAGATTGTGGCTTGATGGAGTATAGCAATTTTTACACCAATAGGAGTTCTTCAGTAAAGCCTGACATGGTACAGGCTATTGCTAAAGCTAGAATATGCAAGAAGAATTAATAAAAAATACATATGTTGTTTTTAAGCGGAAAATAAATCCCTCACTCAAAGCTGGTCTTTCTATAAGCCGTAGGGTATCCACTGCTCTCAGGTTAGTAAGGTACAGCTGAAAGATCAGGCTAATGGAAAGGAAAGCTCTACAATTTTTCCCAATTTTTCTCCTGTATGTGCTTATGTTTCTGTATGACCATGTGCACACATGAGCATACCCAGTACTCTTTGCAGAGACTAATGGATCTGGTGTGACAGATTCAGCATCTGTGAGTCTCCCAAATTACCACACCTGCAGAAAAAAAAGACTCCGTCCGTCCCTGGTGCCGGACTTGTACAAAGCTGTGTTTCACACAGCTCAGATCTTTCAGATGCATCACTTAAGCCAGTCATGAGTGGGATGAAGTGTGGGGGACACTGAGAGGGAATGTTTTACAGAAATGAAGGGCTTCAGGGAAAGGACTGGAAATGGAAAAAGAGCCATGATGGACTGCACTTCTCTAGCTGTCAGATGCAGCTTGGAAGTCAACCAGGATGTCTAGAAAAAGCAGTTTTTCATATGCTGGTGACTAAGTTCTTCTTCTTTCTTTTTTCCCCTCTGATGTTTTTTGAAGTCTTTTAAACTTCACTTATACAAAAAAAGAGAGTTATGTGAAAACCTCATTTTTTTATACGCAAAATTCTGTCTCCTACCAAGTGGGGCAAATGTGAAATTAGTGCCAGCACCGAGGGAGCTGCACGCGTAAAGAAAGTAAAAAGCTGACAAAACCATCTCTGGAAATCCTTTTTTTTTCAAACTCTGGTTTCTAAGATTATGAGTGTTATTATTTTCTGTTATTAGAGGCCCTAGGCAACAGTGGAATAGCACTGGGCATGGGACTAGCAATGGCAATTCCTGCCATAGACTAAATAGGCGAGGCGGGTGAGTAGGAAAAAGGTTGCAACATGCAAGGCAGAGATCAAACCGGGTTAAGTGGCGATGCTGAGAGCTGAACATGCCTCTTGGATTCCACAGCATTAACCACAGCCTCAGTTTCTCTCACCTACATCTTGCACACCTAAAGGTATCACCAGTCCTATCACTGCAGGTTGCAACTACCCACAGGTCCAAGGCACCTGTTGTTTCCTGCTGCCGGGAATGAGATGCTGGGTGCGCAGCCCCACTGAACACCAGACCTTCATCTACATGACTGCACTGAAGGTAAAAGTCTCTGTCACCTGGCTTGAAAAACTGCTGTTGCTAAAAAGAAAATCAACATTTATTCTTTTCTGGAAGTTGTTTTTCACCTGATTAGTGACAAACCCACACACAGTTCCCGTGCTCTAGCAACTCCTGGGTTGCTGTACCTGTCAGAGCACATTCTCAGGATGTCCCTCTGCTCCTGGCCAGGGATATAAAGATTGGAGCCATCTCAACATCTTTCTGGCTCCTTCTAATCAGCACTGAGAGTTCAGGTCTTCAGAGACCTCTTGGAGTTCATTGTATATTGCCTTTCTTATCAATCTGTTATGTAAATATTCAGTAATTTGTGGATGATATCTTGATAGTAGCTCTGACATTTTTTTCTACAGGGCTGTTTTGTTTGGGTTTTTTTTTTTTTATTATTTTTAATGTGGCTTTCCAGGAATAGATGACCTGCAGGGTGTCAGGCTTCCATGTGACATTTTATTTTATGGAATGAGGTGGTTAGGATTCAGCCACTTAGGTAAGAAAAAAGTGCTTCTTCATCAGAAGCAGTGTCATCTCTGTTTGAGCTGAGGTCACCTTCAGGACTTTTGTGCATCCTGTAGTGCAAATGGTTCTCCAGTGAGCAGTTAACTAACCGTCATGACAGGATCCAGAGATGGAGACAGTCTAGCAGTGCCCACATCAGTCTGAGGCTTGTGAAGGACACACAAGGAGAGGACAACCAAGCCAGCAAAGGGTCCCAGAACTTCTCTTTGGGAGCATCTGATGGGCACTTTCTGCTGTTTGGCACCACCAGTCAGGCAACAGTGCTCTCTCCTTTTCTTGGAAGAAAACCTGTTATTGCAGTGTTCAGCAACTTGATCATCACTTAAGAGGCTGCCCATAACATAGGAACAAAAAGACAAACTGTGCAGTAGGCAAAAATAATTGAAACCTTACCTCTTTCCAGAACTTTCTTAGTTTCCCATCCATGCAAGTGATCGCTGGGATTTTGTAGGATGCTGAGCTGGTTTGAATTCCTGCATGCATTTAGTATTGGAGAGGCTGAAGTAAAATAAAAAGGAATCTACGCTAGGCAGGAAGACCAAACATTTTGATGCTGTCTCTGGCAAGGTACAAAATGAGAAACATGAGGAGCAAAATGAGAGGAAACAGAAAGATTTTTTCTACTTCTCCTTGGATTACTGCCAGTGAACTGTATTCAAATTGTAACTCCTTATCACATTAGCGGATATGTTTTGATTTTTGCTGCTCCTATTTGACTGTTACCTGACTGTGATGTTGCTTTGGGTTTAAGCCTCTGCATCAGCAACATGTAGCTTATGATGCACCTGCCCTACCACGCAGAAATAATGAATTAATCTGTCACACAGTGTGCAGCTTGTTATGTTTGTAGAGTACTAAGGGCTCTTCAAACCATCTCTTCCAAGGGAACAGTCTGCAAACACTTTTTCAAAGTCCCTTTGTAATGTTTGCTTTTTCCACTGAACTAAGGTATTATTTGGATGATCTTTGTACACGATGCTTTTCTTCCTCAAAAAATGTCAAATTCTAATGAGAGGGAATTTAACCTACTGGCTGATATGATTGCTTTGTGGGTTTTTTTTCTGATGAAAATATAAACACATGCATATATGTATACATACATATGTATATATACACACCTATACAAATATATGTAAACGTATATAGAAATGCTTCTATCTATTGCATGAAATGATAGAGATAGCACAGTGACAATTAAACGGTACATGATCTTACAGGGTTGTGAAGTTAATAGTGGTTTTTTTCCCACTGTTCAGGTAGAGGAACAGATTGAAAAGATACATAAACAGCTACTGCCTCGTCATGGGACTGGCAAGTAACACAAGCTTTCAAAGGAGCTTTTCGTTGCGAATCCAGTCCTGGACATCAGCACAGATTGGATAAACACTTTTTTGTACAGATAACTTCTTGAAGTCATCATGAGCCACGTGGACATGCTTTCCAATAGACTCCCCTGAATAAGAAGTTGATAAATAGCTTGTGTAACATGGCTGACCTGTAGAGACCATTTACTCTGGAATCTACAGAAGTGTGACAGTGGAGCTGGCTCAAGGCTTGGAACTGTTAAGCCACCTTGGTGTCAGAAAACCACATTGTTTTTATTGAATCTGGCACGCTAAGCAAAGCCCTTTACATTGCTTTCCTGCAGCTGCAGTCAGTCTGTATGCTTGTGAGTAAGTGCACTGTCATCATCCATCAGTGTAGGTGGCAAAGAATAGGAGCAGGCCAGACAAGCAGCCAGGTTTCACATCTCTTCTGGGTTTGTCTCATATATAAATACATGTAGCATTATTGACCATTGGACAATTCAGATCTGCACGCAATGGACCTGCCCATTGTTCACAGCGTGGTCTAAGGGCTGTGGTCTGTCTGCAGCAGGAGCCCACAGCTCCACGTCTTTCTGACACTAGACTAAGGATAAGCTTTTTCTACAAGAGACTGCTCACTCTTTTCTCCTTTGAAAATTCTTGAGCAAATACAGTGTCTTTTTCCATGCTGTCCCGATGAAGCTGAGCACATCCAGTTCTGGTCCATCATCTAAGACATCAATAAGTTGTAGATAATCCACAATCAAACAGCCTAAGTCCTGGGCTATCCGTGAGCGTCATAATTTCAAACATTTTTGCAGCGTCCATCTAGGACAACTTTGGGGTTCCTCAAAGTAATATTTTAATATTTTTACAGCTGAAGCAAAGATAGGGATAAGCTTTGCATACCATCATTTATTTCTAAAGAACAAACCTAATGATTGCAATATTTTCAGGGATGTGGCTTTTGCAAAGACTGAGTCGAATTTCATTCAAATGGGAGGAGTTTGTTGCCTAATAAAAGTTATTTCTGCGCATAGAAAGTGGTATTTGTCAAAGTTCAGTTTCAGTCCTGTTGTGTTGATGCAGTAGAGAAGTCTGTTTCATGTACTTTGGAAGTCTTTTAGAGTATAGTAACACCATCCAGACCATAATGGGCAACTAGGCTAGTTATTGAAAGTCATGGACATAATTTTCAGAAAATATATGTGGCAGCTGATATGAATGCTTTAGGGCAAACATTTAAAATGGTAAATTATTATGTATAATATGTGCCATGAGGTCTCTGCTGCTTGCCAGCAGCATTACTTGGTAAGACACACTCTGTACATCACAAGTATAAAACATCTTTGTCCATCAGAATAAATACTTGTTCAATGGTGACATAGTTATTGGGTATGTATGTCTGTTACCGTGGTTTCATCTGGCCTTCTTAAGGTCATGCAGAGATGAGTATGGAAATAGTATGAAATTGCATGAAAATAGTATGAAAAGCCTTGTTCTTTCCTATGATTGTTGGTGAAACCCATTTCTAAACTGGATCCAGTCACTTCAGTACCATTGTTCCAGGCTCATTTTCTTCAGCTCTTGTGCTACAGGTGTTTCTCACCACAGTGGCAAACATAATTTCTGTTGCCTTTCTGTCATATTGGTCAAATAGCTAGTCTCTGCACAAGTTCTGTGTAGCAGAGTTTTATTGGCATGGTTTCCTATAAGAGTGTTTTAATACCCTTTGGTGACATTGAATTTGTGTGTCTGTCAATTGTGTTAATACCTGAAGCTGGCCTCCGCATTGGATGGGGTATCAATATATGGTGTATAAATTTTGTCAGGTATGAAGGCTAAATAAAAAATCAAATTTATGCATAGGTAGACAAGCACAGGAATTTGGTTCTGCAGGCAGCTCAGGAACTTGGTTCTGCAGGTGGCTCTAGACATTGCAAACAAAATCACTGGGATAGCACAGGCACTGTAGACAGCTGTCCAGCTTTTTTTCTGTAGCCCATGACCGTCTTCCCGATGTAAAAGAAGCATCCACGATACTGCGTACCACACCACATGAAGTATTTGCTACTGCATCTACGCTGACTCAAAACAGTTCCTCTTGGCCCAGTAACTTCTGATACCTGCTGTGGAGGCACAGACTTCTGCTAAAATTTAGCCAAATGCCCCATTTTTCCACAGCGTTTTGTGCTGATCTGTCTTCATTGGAGCAGCCAGGTCATTTGCACTGTGCCACGTGGGTTCGTGAAGGCTGCATCTTTTCCTTTGGTAGTTAGCAATTCACAGAGCTTGTGGATGTGTGTTTGTGTTACTGTAATTCTCCATTAATCATTATAATAAACAACATCAGTGCTGGCTTAGTGTACTCTGGGTTATCATGTGCATGCTTATTATGGCTGACTTAGCCTCATCAGTGATGTTTAAAAGCTTCTGCCAGATCTGGATCAAGTGGGAATATACTCAAATCCTTCCCATTTGCCACGATCTGACTGACATGTCGTGATCTGCTATTTTAAAGCAGCAGCACAGTTTTTGTTGACTCACCTGGCTATTTTCCATGCTGCGAAATTCATGGTGTTCACCTACCACATTTATTTCAGGCGCAAAAAATTCTTTAAAACTAAGAGCGTGCTCTTGTGTTTGTCACTGGCAAGGAGGAGTGCCTAGGATGCAGACCTGCCTGCAGATCCACTGCGGTGCTTGTGCACAGTGTTTCTTCAAAAGCTTACTGCTGCTAGTAGCAATGGCACAGTTTTCAGACTGTAGTCCTGGCAGTAACCTGAGATATCTGCATCGCTGATTTGTCTGTGCAGTGACTAGAAACTAGGAGTGTGGAGCTTAGGAGTGTATCCCCAGGAAGGACCAGGCTGCGCAATGCATGGCCATACCTGCAGCGAGCCAGTGAGTGTCGACAAATTTACTGGAGGGCTGTCTCCTGTTTTCTCTTTTACCTCCTACCTTACCCCCAGTGTCTGTGCCGCTCCCTCTGCTGTCACCCAGCTCACCCACACCACTCCCTCTCCAGCCACTGTCACAGCTTTACTAGCTGATTTCAACTCAGATTCCTCTCTTGCCTTTCCAGGACATAAGCAACTATGCAGTATCTAACTACCCGCCTCAGTACTGATGCTCAGTACTAATGCATGGGTTTTTCTACACCAATGCAAGTATTTTTCTTTTCTGTACCTGTGTGGACGTAATCCCATAGGCCAGCAGCCGTATGAGACTCCCTGGGAGTAGAAAGTCTAACAGAGTAAGCTCTGGTTTGCTGATGGCTGCACCAGCGAACACATGCATTTTAAGAGGAACATAAACAGAGCTTGTCCTGGCTATAGGGCAGCCAGGGAGATGCAGCTGAACTTGCAAGACAGTCGGCTTTCTTGGGCTAGCAGCCAGGGGACTCAGGTTTAATTTACAGTTAAGTCATCTATGTTTACTTCTCAGAAAATACATATTTAAAAAAATTCTGAAATTAAAACATGGCTAAAACTCTCTATAGTAAACAGAGGTCTTTAAAGGAAAGAATGGCTGCCAGCTTTGCTTTTTGTTCAAGCTGTAACAGATTTGAAGTTTATTTTATACCCAAGGCTTAAAACGATGCTTGAGACCGTTCTTCAAAAGGAGCTGCACATCTGTGGAAGCACTCGATGAATACTTCAGATAATGCTAAATCTGGGTCAGATGCCCCAGAGATCAAGTCAAAGAGAGAAGTGATTGTTTTGCTTTTGATATCTACACCCACTCCCCCTTAAAATGGGTGACATTTCAGCTGCAGGCACATTATCAGTAGCCTAAGATCAGAATAGATGTCAAGTACTTTCAATTTGGAATAAAAACCAAACAAGCAATAGAGGTCATGAGTTAAAACTGTAGGACATGCTGTTAAGGTTCTCAGACCTCGTTGTTCTCCCACAGAGAGGAAGCTGTAATGTCTCTCCATAAAATTTGTATATCATGGTGGTGAAGGAAGCTCTAACACAGACCAACCGTGATTCCAGAGAATGCTTCTGCTGTGTAATTACTTGAAAAGTGAAACTCCGTAGGACAGAAAAGTTAACTGGGCAGACTGATTTTTCTCAGGGTTCTCATATCTATGTCTTCAGCAGAGCTTGTGTGAAACCAGCGTGTCCCCACCCTCACAAGATGGGAAAAAAATGGCCTTATGCTGACTCTGTCGAGTCTCCTGTGTCATGCAGTGCAGGACATCCTGGTGCAGCAGGGCAAATTGCATTTTGCAGTTCAGGGGTCTAGATTTTCTTTTCAGGACTCTAGAGGTCTTAGGTGTTAAAGTGAGTGAAATTTACTGAATTTTGCCCTAATGATAACTTCCTCTCAAAGAGGCTTTAGTTAAGAATGACAGAGGGTTTTGTTAGTGCCGAAATGGCTTGTGGAGAGGGAGCCCCTCCACCAGAGTTTGGCTGAATGAAGAGTCCATGAAGTTTTCTGCTTTTCTTAATCCCCCAGTGTTATTTTGTAGATAAGTCTTGAGGATTTACATCTCCTAAAGCATGACTGGTGCCTCCAACACTACCTTTTGACCTAACAAATCTCAGTCCTTACACTCTGAGCTTCTTTCTTTGAGGGCCCTGGAAGACTGCAGGTGTTCATATCCCATCCCGCTGCCTTCTAAACACTCAGAATCACTTTTTATTTTTTTTATTTTTTATTTTTTTTAAACACCTATCTGTCTTAGTCCTCCTGATCTCAGTGTTACGAATCAAGGGATATGGTAACCTATTCCAAGCAGCCCTTGCAGGTGTTGTCTTCAATGTGAGAAATCCCTTCCCTGTCTTTCAGTGGACAAACTTCACTCTGTCAAGAAGTGTTTCAGGACTGTCTTTTGTATAATTCCGTATTCTGGCAGCCAGGCAAGACTTAGCAGATCTTCGTGAAAATCGTTTCCTTCTGTTCACAAGCTATGCATGAAGATACATCTCAATCCCCCTCCCTAGGTCTTGCACAGGTCTTACACATTTCCATCACAGTCTTTTAAGGTGTATCAGACAAGAAACACCAAGTACCACTAGCAGTGTGAAAACTTGCCATAGCCTGCCAACAGTGAGCTGATTATCTAAACATCCCAAACACACATACATCTCACTGCAGGTGGACTCCAATGAGCTACCCAATTCTGGGAAGGTCCAGAAGGCAGTTGAGGTCTAGTCAGTACACTTCACCCTGCTGTAGAGCCTAGAAGAGCTTTGGTGACCTGAGGTTTGTGGTGGAGATCACTGAGCCCAGTTTCAGAGTTCACTGCATATTCTTTCCATATCCTTTCCCTGGCTCACAGGAAGAGTGGAGGGATGGTTTGGTTTCTCTTAATTCTACTAGACCTCTGTGCACATGCAGTAGTTTACAGAAGCAGGTTTGAGGAGGGCTGCTAGCTAGGGTAGGTGAGCCGTAGTAGTGTCTTGCCTGGGATGGAGAGTGTGTAGGGAGCTCCCTCTATTGATTTTCCAGGTCTTAGGAGAAAGGTTGGGTTGTCCATGCCCTTGACTGGGGAGAAGCATGAAGCTTTGTGTGAATTCTGTGCTAACGATATTCACTCAGTGTAATGGCTTCTTAGGCACTGGGCTGTACTCATACCACCTAATTATTGACATCTTGAAGTCAGGTGTCTAATCTAGTTTCTCGGCCTCAGTGGAGAGCAACGGGTATCTCCAGGTTGATTCATTCAAGCTGTCTTAGGCATTTATCTTATAATAAGTTGCCCTTGGAAGGTAACCATCACTCTGTATTGGTTGTAGGCTGGATGTTGAGTTTTTAGACAGTCAGGTAAGGTGGATCCCACAGCAGATAACTTTTTCTGAATGATCTCTTAAGAAAGAATATTTCTTGACTTTTTCTTTCTTTTCTTTTTTTCTACCATGAAAGAAAATCTGCTTGCAGTAACACACTGTGATAATTTAAGGACTACACAGTTAATATGTTCAAATGTTTATTTAGAAACTATGGTCCTGCTCAGTTTAGTTATCAGCTTCACTCATTAAACTACAATATGTTTCATTTCTCTTAGTCTTCCTGTGTTTTTGCTATAAACTATTTAAGAGTTTTAGAATTCTGCTTATCATCTCTGTTTGCTGGGTCTATCACTCATCTGGAAACGTAAAAACTATACTGTTAGCCCACAACTTCAGATGTCAACTCTAAGTCAAATATGTTTTTTCTGAACACAGGTCAGGGAGGAAGAGATTCATTAGCTTGCAAGAATAAAAAGAGAAGGTAAAAAGAGTATGAGCTGCTCAGAAACTATGGGAATAGGGAACCAGGTAAGTGCTTGCGGAGAGAAAGAAATGAAACATTTACTACAACAACGGAGCAACTGCTGCTGTACTGTAACAGCAAAACAAATAACAAATATTCCATTAAAGGATGAGCCATTATTGCTGATGGACATACCATAAAAAAGATGCAGCCTTGCTGGAGAGAATTAGGTTGCGCCTGATGCTGCGAGACACAACATCTGACAGGCAACAGGGAATATTCCCTATAGTAGGCAATATTAGGGAACAGAGAGAAAGCACCACCTTGCATGGAGCTGGAGGCCACATCTTAGTGGGGACGAGTGAGGAAGGGTGGGAGACGCTTCAATTTTGAAGTGTGCTTTCCTCTCCTGCTGACCGCAATCCTGGCGAAGGACGCCATCCTGCTTTTCCAGCGGGTGGTCTCCAAGGCCTTCCCTGTTTGCCTGGGCTGTTGGGGAGGACACCAGCTCTGTTCAATTTACCAGCGGTCAGCCCTGTGTTTATGATGGAGTCTGAGCTTGCAGGGGAAGCAGCACCTGTGGAAGTCACTGTGGTTTTCAGAGACATTCTTACACCGGTAATAAACACAGCATTAAACCAACAGCTGATGCTCAGACAGGGAATAGGTAAGTTACATCGGGGCCCTGAGGGCACCCACAGCCCTGCCCACCCCCGGGGCTCACCCCACCCTGCCCAGGACCCCATGTC
>VYXH01012769.1:7495-22232 GCA_013397275.1 Burhinus bistriatus | reverse complement strand
GGTTGGCGGCGGGGCAGGGAGCCGCGGCCGGGCTGGGGGAAAGCCCGCCCGCTGTCAGGCAGGCGGCCGGTGCAGGCCGAGGGCCGGGGCGGCAGCAGCCCGAGCACCCCGCTAGGTGTCCCTCGCCGTGTGCGCAAGATGGCTGCGGCGAGCGGCGGCCGTGGGCCGTGGCGCTGGGTGCTCGGCGGGTACGGGTGCCGCAGCACCATAACCATGTATGTTCTTCCCCCGCGGCCCTCGCCGGCTCTCGGGACCCAGCTGGGTGGGACCCAGATGCAAACCACCGCTGGCTGGGGGCTGCGAACCCAAACCCACGGAGCCAGGCTTAGCGAAACCAAAGCCAGGGATTGCAAAACCAAACGCGCACCTCCGGGTGCCCACCCTGGCTCGGCACCTGTTGAGGGCACTAGAAGCAGCGGTGGGGCTCAAGGGAACCACCGCTCTGCGTGGGCGCGGGGGCAGGGGGTGACCGACCCCTCCGGCCCGCAGGGAGGCCTGCGGCTGGAGCCGGTCGTTTCTCTTGCTGTGTCTCCCGAGTTTTCAGCAGGGAATTCGTGGTTTCACTGGCCTCTTTGGTAATCATAATTGTTTTAAGCTGTGGAAGTGGTTTTCCAAGACAGTTCCCTGAACAGAATGAAGAGCTATTTTACTTTTAAATGCGACAAATAACTGATTATGCTTAAAAATGTCACACCTGATTAAGAATTGGAAGTAGACTTTCTAAAGAGTGTTTCAGATCATGATTTACCACCATTTTTCGTGTGCATGGTCACGGATTCCTTCTGTGACTTGCCTTGTGCTAGTGAGCTTCACCCATGGTACAAATGAGCGACTCGTCCTTCAGACTGCCTTTCTAGTAAATACAGTGCATGCTCGTGTCATAGTCTAGCTACGATAGTCAATAAATGTTACTCTTTTGCAGCTGGGGGAAAGCCAGCTGACTTAGACCACGTTTGTTCACTCTAAACAGACACTAAGGAGGATGCTCAGATGCAGTTGCTAAACACTGCGCCTCTTTGGAAGCAAAGCATAAGATTTTAAAATTAAAGGTGTGGGTTGCTTGCAGACAGGGCTTTCAGAAAAGCAGTCTAGTGCACTCTTTGAGACTCTGGTAATCACAGAATCACAGAAAGGCAGGGGTTGGAAGGGACCTTTGGAGATCATCTAGCGCAACCCCCCTGCCAAAGCAGGTTCATCTAGAGCAGGTTGGACAGGAGCGCATTCAGATGGGTTTTGAATATCTCCAGAGAAGGAGACTCCACCAACTCTCTGGGCAGCCTGTTCCAGTGCTCTGTCACCCTCAAAGTAGAGAACTTTTTCCTCATGTTGAGATAGAACTTCCTGTGTTCCAGCTTGTGCCTGTTGCCCCTTATCCTGTCACTGGGCACCACTGAAAAGAGTCTGGCCCCACCCTCTTAACACCCACCTTCAGATATTGATAAGCATTGATGAGATCTCCTCTCACTCTTCTCTTCTCCAGGCTAAACAGACCCAGGTCTCTCAGCTGTTCCTTATGAGAGGTGCTCCATTGCCTTGATCATCTTCGCAGCCCTCCACTGGACTCTCTCCAGTAGTTCCCTCTCTTGGACTGGGGAGCCCAGAACTGGACACACTACTCCAGATGTGGCCTCACCAGGGCAGAGTAGAGGGAGAGGATAACCTCCCTCGACCTGCTGGCCATGCTCTTTTTCATGCACCCCAGGATACCACTGGCCTTCTTGGCCACAAGGGCACATTGCTGGCTCATGGTCAACTTATTGTCCACTAGGACTCCAGGTCCCTCTCTGCGGAGCTGCCTTCCAGCAGGTCAACCCCTAAGCTGTATTGGTGCACGAGGTTATTCCTCCCTAGGTGCCGGACCCTACACTTGCCCTTGTTGAATTTCATTAGGTTCCCCTCCACCCAACTCTCTAGCCTGTCCAGGTCTGACTAAATGGTGGCACAGCCTTCTGGTGTGTCACCCACTCGTCCCAGTTTTGTATCATCAGCAAACTTGCTGAGGGTACACTCTGTCCCCTCATCCAGTGTTTCTCAGTTCTGAAATACTGGGGGACTGAAAAGGCTGAAAAAAATCTTAATGTTATTCTGCCATCATTTAAAAAAACCTGAAGATAATGACTTGTTAAATGTGGCTAAATAAAGACCAGCCAGCTTCACATAAGTTTTGGGCAGATGATAGCACTGTGGAAACAAGAGTAAGTCAGTCAATGACTGCTGAAGAGTACTAAAGGAGGGCAGTCTCATTCAATGACACTGCTTGTGCAACTTGATTTTCTTTTCCTTTTTACTAATGAGATTATGAGTCTTCTAAGATTTAGTCATGTAGTTTCACTCATCTGGTTCAGACCTAAGTACCCAGCCTTCTTTGGCAGATCATAGAGACACATAATGTGGAAAGCAGTCATTCTAATATTAAGATGGATCTGTAGAGTAGGTGGAGTGAGTTGCTCTTTGGAGACACTGGTCCTCTGCGAGTGGGACTATGGAGGGCAGTCTGGACTAGGAGTCCAGTTGCTAAATGGATACAACCAAATGAGGTGAATCCTTTCCCCAGCATATACACATAAAATTACAGGTACTACAGAGGTCCGACAAATCAGATTTTAGAAAGAACAGCCAAATATTCAAGAGCAAAATTAGACATTTTAGAACTTTAATAGTGGGGATAATTTTCTTAAAGGTGTTGATGTGACCTCAGCCATTGAAAATCTTGACTATGTTTCTATTAAGACTGGATGTTCTTCTAAAAGCCAAGCTCCAGTTCAACTCAACATGAAGCAGGAATTAATTCCTGAAAACTTTATGCTAGGAAAGAAGGTAGGTGGCAGACTCTTCTGACCCTGAAGTCCATCAGTCTTACAATGCCCCTCCCTTTGCTGCCTGGTATAACCAGCAAGAAAGATGATATAGCAAGAAAAATAATGAAGCTGCACTGGGATGATAACTTGAACTGAAATGAGTGAAAAAGTGCATGTCTTTGGCTGAGGATGTAATTAAAAATCATAATAAGAGTTCTCCAAGTACCAAGTACCAGTACCAAGTTCTCCAAGGTCTAAGAAAGCACAGGATCCTACCTAGGATCCGACTTTGGCAGAGTTTAGGCACCCAACATCAAGATGATGCAAAAAAGTCCTCTTCCTAATCTCCTGAAACACAGCAGCCACATTAAAACACCCCCAAAAAAGGCCGGAGGAAGAGATCCCAATTTGCATAGCAGCCTAAAGACTGAAGTCCTCATCCTACATTTAGTGCAGAGCAATAAATAAACTGGAAGAGAAAGAGAAAGTGAAAATGAAAGTGAGATAGAATGGGCATATGTGTTTGCATACTCCTTAGAGTCATAAGAAAGCTTTTGCAGTCCTCAGAGGTGGCAGATGAAAGAGGTGAATATTTGGATTCATTCTTGTTTTTATTTCTTAACCTATGATAATAGCCTGTTTTTCTGTCTTATGAGGACTTGCCGATAAAAACTTATGGGTGATACTTAAAGGGAGGGTGCTGGGAGGATGGGACCAGTCTTTTTGCAGTGGTGCCCAGTGATAGGACAAGAGGTAATGAGCACAAACTTGACAACAGGAAGTTCCATCTAAACATGAGGAGAAACTTCTTTCCTTTGCGGGTGGCAGAGCACTGGAACAGGCTGCCCAGAGAGGTGGTGGAGTTTCCGACTCTGGAGACATTCGAAACCCGCCTGGACGCCATCCTGTGCAACCTGCTCTAGATGACCCTGCTCTGGTAGGGGGGTTGGACTAGATGATCTCCAGGGGTCCCTTCCAACCCCTGTGATTCTGTGATTCTGTGAATACAGACACAGCTATACCCATTCACAGTTATTTAACCCAGAAACACAGATCTTGGAGGCCAGATGTGCATTCGAGAGTACAATCAGAGAGAATTAGGATTTCCATTGGGGATTAGTGTGTTTCTACTTCCTGCTAAACTAATATCAGTGAAGCTCCACCTGAAAACACAGCAGGAGTTCACTGGTGCAGCATAGGCTTGGGAAATTTGCATATGGTCAGAAGTTGAGGTATTTTTCTGTGTTTCATAAAATTCTACTGCTGGTCAGAGCACATATGCTACAGCAAAGTTTGTGAAATTCCTCCTTGGAAACAAATTAGGTGCCTGTATTTTAAACCGTCTCTAGTTTAAAATCTTAGGTGAGGCATAAGACAGCTACTTTTCCCTGCTTGGTGGTTGTTACCTTGACTGCATTTGCAGAAGTCATCTGGCAGAATAGTCATCAGATTAGTGTAAAAAGTTCCATGACAACAAAGTGAGGTGTTTCTGTTGCTGCGTTACATGATGTATTGTGTCATTCCCGTGTCATCGTATTATCTCATGCTGTTCTGGTGCCTGGTGGCCACACTGAGAAGGGAAATGTCACTGTGCCCAGCATGTTCCCTCCTGGAAGAGTAGAGGAGGAAAGGTGGTGGCGGGGAGGCAGGGAAAGCAAATACAGATACCTGCACAGGGCTTTTCAATCACTGGGAAAAAGTACTGTGAATGAAGATTTCTCACAGGCAGAGACTGTCTTGCAGGGATGCTAAAAGGAAAGTGCAAGGACACAGCTGACCTTGGAGACATTCCTAACTGTACCCGTTACTGAGTTTTCCAGGTGTCAGGAGGTTCATTGCTATCTTAAAAATGAGAAAACCAAAAAGTGCAAACAGAGGACTTCAAAACAGAAAAAGCAGACCTCCTGCTAGGCTGAGTGGCTGGGGTTTGAGCTGCTCTTTTGCTCTGCATGCCCAGAGAAGAGCAAGTGAACGAAGCTGCTAATGCAGTACCTGGTTTTGGCCAGGCTACAAAACCCACTAAAATGGCAGAGCCAAGACAGTGACAATATTTTGGCATGACTTTCCTGTGGTCAAAGTGACCATATATATCATTTTATGTATTTATTTTTCTATATGTATACAGTCACCTCAATGACTTGGCATGCTTTCTAATCACACCAGCCAAACCAGACCTTTTCTATTTGGCTCTGCCTTCAAACTTTCTGGCATGTCAACTTCTACCAGGAAAGTTGGCTAGCAGAGGAGCCTCTGGTCTCAGCTGGGATGTAGCTGTCTTTTTTTGCTGCAGTCATCAGGGCACAGACGGGAGAATCTGTGTTTATTTTTACATAAGAGATAAACAGAGTAAAGATTATTAGAAAGAGAGCTAAGCAGGAAACAGTAGAGTAGGTGTTACTTTTTAAACCAAGTAGTGTGTGAAGTTTTAAAATATAACAGCATAAACCCACATATCGTTTAAAGCTGTCTAATAAAACCAGTTGCTTGAACAATCTCATCTGAAAACACCTGCTTGCTTTAGCTTAGGAGTATGTAAAACAAGTATTTGTCACCTCCACGTCCTTAGCAGATGTGTGGAAGTGTGGGGTTATCAGTCAATTTCTCCTGAACTACAAACTTATCTTGGTGTTTGGAAAAAGAAAGAATTTTAAAAAGTTTCCATTAACTAACAGAAGTAGGAAGATGCATGGGCCACGAAGTGTAAGAACCTGCAAGGATCCACTTTCAGCTTCACGAATGGCTAGTACGACGTTATGAGTGTAATATTTAATGTTTGCCTGTGTACTCACCACCTAAGGACACAGCAGTTGCAAGCTGTACAGCGCTTCAGTGAAGCGTCATCTTACAGCCTGCATAAAAACCAGAAACAGAAATGGTCCAGAGAGACCCAAAGTGAAGGAATGCTTTTTGAGGACTGGAAATCAGAAATGTCAGAGGAGCTTAGTAATTCCTATCCTGTTGACAAAGATACCTTTCATGACCAAGAGAGCATGTTTGAAGAAACTACAGCATGAGGAAAGGGAGTGAAAAATGCTATGCCAGCAACTTGTGTTTCATCTTTAATGACGTTTTACCCTGATATGGGGATGATGCTGTCACTCTGATCTCAGAGAAATGTCTCAAGTGATCTTGTGAAACAGCGAACTTGATTTCCTGAAGCAAGGAGCAATGAGATCCTCTGGTGGTTGGCTGGATACAAAAATGTGAATACGCAGCTCCTTCTCACTAGCGGACTGGGGTCCTGAACAAGTAACTTACAGATCTGTACTGAATTCTTCTGGATCTGCTGCTTGCAGACAAACTGCCATGCACCATTCTTATAGGAATAATTCTTTGAGTGAGTTGTCCATTATTAACATTGGTAATAATTGCCGTATTATTAATGCACTAGAATGAACTGACTGAAGTCAGGACTACAGTTCTGCGGTGGAGGGCTGTTGTCTCATACTTCATGGTCTGGAAAGACTACACTTTAAAACCATGTTTAATAGAGTGTAACAACAACAACAACAACAACAAAAAAGAGGTAATAAGGATGACAGTGCTAGAAATTCACAGGTCTAAGGCCTTTTAGAAGTTAAGCAGTTAAAGGTATGGGCAAGTGTTAGTGAAGCTCAAAACCCCACACTTTTGATTTGGGAGGAACAGGATATACTGTACCACTCTGCTGAATCTTCTAGTGAGTCAATAAATTTTTAATATCCATAATAACTTATATTTTATATCAATCATATAATATCTGTGATATCTAAGTTAGCCTTCAGATAGCTCTGAAAAATTGTTCTAATACACTGGCAGAAATGACCATGTGTTTGCACTGACTTAAGACTTTAAGAAAATGTCTCGTGCATTTATAAGCAACAATATCAATTACATAAAGAAATTCATCAGGATGCACACAACCTGAAGCCAGACAAAGGCTATCGGTTGTTGATTTCTGAATGGTTCGATGCAACACCTGAGTTACAGAATCACAGAAATATTTTCTGGAAAGGACTGCTGGCAGTCATCTAGTTCAACTTTGCCTTGGAGCTGGACTGTTATTTACACCAGGACAGATCGGAGAGAGCTGTCTTCCAATGGGGACTGAAAGAACAAAATGCTGATGTGACATTCTGGTGGTGTCCAGTTATCCAAAGGCAGAGTATTAGTTTCGCACTAATCTTGTGAGATGCAGGTATATAATTATTATATATGGTGTAAATTAAATTGTAGGTCTGATTGCAGTACAGGAAAGATAAATGCTTTGCCCCACCTCTGGGCTGTGCATAGAAAACATGCATCCTGACATATTCTTTAACCTTTTTTAAGTGTCATGAGTCGTTGGGCCTTCCATAAAAATATTGCTAGTAATTTTTTTATCATCTTCATCATTCCCTGATTGTACCTAAAAGTATGCAAATAGAGTAAATTGATATAAAATCACCCAAATACCTGCTTTGCCAACACAAACTGTACCCTGATATCTTTCAATGTGGCATAAGATTTGTCACCACCCAGGTACGAAGCACAAATAATGCCGCTTGGCTGAGCTGTGAGTGACTTCCCCGTGCATGCTTATAGCTAGCCTGGGCAAACAGAAGGGAAAAAAGTCGGCTTAAACTTCAGCAGGTATTTTAGCTCAGCAGATGCGTGGTGACTTACAAAACACTTCTGCATTTCTTATCCCTTGAAAGACATGGGCTGATAAAGCTGGCAATTACTTTGAGATACTCATCTAGTAAACTTTGGAATTATATAAGCTGAACAGTGAATAGCAGGCTGTGAGGATAATTTCTTAACTCCTTTAATGCTGGCCTTTGCTGCAACATCTGTGCTGCCACCAGTATTTCAGTGAGGAGAGGCACAAAGCAGAAGTGTGGTTCTGTGCCACCCATCTTGCCCCCTGTGCAGCACTCAATTAGTTAACTCTTTGTTTCGCGGATCTCCTCCTCCCCTTCACCGTTGGGTCTTCTCATGTCATGCTAAAACTGTGAGAACTGGCACGGCATGAGCCTTGCTGATGGATCTGGCTCTTGCACGTACAAATGCCACAGCTGTGTTTGAGTTCATGTTTGCTCACAAGACGGCCATAAGACAGATGTTTGGGAGGATTGTCCATCGCTGGGTTACAAAAAAAGAGAGCAAGTGTGTTCATGGGCGCAATTTATATTCAAAGTCCTTCAGTATACTCTGCTGTCCATCACAAGGCTCCAACTGGAGCCAAAATATTTCCTTGCACTTCTTCATTGCTTGATTTGCAGTAAATATTGGAGCTCTTTGTGTCCTCCATAACTGCCTGGCAGATTAGACAGGGAGGAATGATACAGGCATCAGATGTCCAAGCACCTGCTGCAAGGTCTTGACTGTCATGGCATTACAAGAGCTGATAGTTTACAAATATGATAATGTGTACTCAGGGGACACCATCCAATGCTGTCACTCTTGGTGGACTGTAACAGCATCTTTGAGCTCTCACCACCGGGCAGGGGTGAGATGCTGTGCACTGGACTCAACGTTAGAGTAGTGAGCATGTCAGGAGCTGTAGCTCCTTTGAGTAACCTCCACTGGCTGCAAACTTGAGAGCTCTTCAACGTGGTCAAGCCAGGAATGTGGCCAACCTGGTGTTTTCATGGAGAAAAATAAAGGAACTAGCTCCCTAACGCACTACTACAGCATGCTTTTGATGTTAGAATAAAATGAACTGCATCTGTTTAAATCACCTGTGGATCTAGTCCATGATTTTCAGGATCGCAGCATCCTGTTACAGCAAACCACTCTGAAGATGGTTCAGATATAGCGTCAAACAGAATTTGGCCCAGTGACTGTAACCAAAGTCAGAATGTTTATTACCAGTTAATTTGTACACATGCCTGTGGCTCTTATTCTTGGAAACAACCTCCCTGTGTGACTGTGAAATGCTGCTATTTCTGCTGCAAAAAGTACATTTTTCCTGCGGTAGACCCACTCATCTTGGAATCGCTGCTCAGCTGATGTAGCTGTTTGTTGAACATCTTCTCTTCATGTGTAGGAACTTCTGGTATGATGCAGTAGACAATATAGTTGTGTGTCACCTGCATCCACTTTGTTGTACCTGCAGGAGTGGGGATTAAGTTCGGTCTGGGTGCAAGCAAAGGAAATTCTGCAGCTACAGGAAAATGTCCCTGTTTCCTACAGGCCTTGTTCTCCTCCCACAGAATGAAGATGGGGCACTGACTTCATGATATTATTTGAAACCATCAGGAAGAAGTAAATAACTGGTTTGCAATCCCCGGACACATTCTAGTGGGAGATTTTTAAGGCTATTTGAGCATTTTGAACTACATTGTTTCTCCCTGAGCCGAAAAATTCTTCCCTGCCATTCTGCACCTTCTATTGATCATGGTTCAAGGATCAAAGTAAAGTGCATTTTGTGAGAAGCAAAGGTTAAAGTCATTCGCAAAGTTTCTTGACTCTGCTGGGAGTTCAGGGGCAAGCATTTGGGCAGCAAATACAGGCTAGAGTCCTTGTGTCCTGCTGTCCATCCATCCTCTGACATCTGTTCTGAAAATCTTTTTGCTTTTGCAAGGACTGCATCATGCATAAAAAAAAGCCAGCACAGGATCTGAAAAACATGGAAGAAGTCACTGCCCTGGTGTCAAACCCACAGACCTCTTTACCAATATGGTATTCTTCCTGAATTCACAAATGAAGCAGTTAACCCTCTTCCCTGCGTGTTAATGGCAGGAGGATTTTGTCCCTTGGGTTTAATTAAGCACCAAAAGTCATGGCTTTCTTCATTGATAAGCGTTTCCAGGGTGCCCGTCGCTGTAGTATCTGAGGCCACTCAAGCCGTGACCCTGCCACATTCCTTGGGAGGCAGGGAAAGGTCTCGGAGGTTTATTGCTGCCGCCTGGGAGTTCACCCATCACTAACTGACATAGCGCTAAATGTGCAACCTGCTGATAGCGGAGTCAGCACTGCTGTGGAGGTGGGGTGATTATAACAATATTTGACTTGCTACGATATGAGACACTGTACTTAGAAAACAGTTTGAGGGAGACTGGATGGAAGAGACAATAAGGCAGAAGCTGTTAATCCCTTTAACACGTGCACGATAATTGGTATAAAAGCCAATGCACCTGAATGTACTTGAGATAGAGAATAAATGCGAAAACACTGCTGTTTTTTTTGCAAGACCACTGTCAGTATTTTAAAAGGTTCTAGTAAAAGCAAGATCCTGAAAATGTCATGTGAAGTTCAAATCTAAAACTTGCATCTTTTCTGGGTTTTCCCATTTCTGACAACAGCAAAAAATTTGCAGCTTAGGAAAACTCCCAGGAGAGGAAATATTATTTATAGCTCGGTCTCTTTTTTTTCTTCACAATACCACATTGCTGGTAAGCACATACTTAGAAATTAATTGAAAAATAATAACAAAAAATTAGGAGAACTTTTCACCTCTGCGAATACCTTTTTCTTTTCCCTTACCAGTGCTGAATATGGAAGGGGGAAGCAGGTGTCATAAATCCACAAAATAATTATTCCCCATTTGCTATATTACATTTTATTTATATTCCCTGGCTGTTATTTTATGTTAAATCTGCAAGTCCTCTTGTTAGATTTTAGCTTCCACCCCAGCAAATGAGCACATAGCACATAACCACTGTTGCCGCAGAGATTTCTTTTCCAAAGCTTAATTACTCTCTGGTTATGTTCATGAGAGTTTTAAATATTTCTGAGGGGCCTTGGTAACTGTAAATTTTTGCCACAAAGTTTCTTTTTGGTTGGAAATAACTGATCTATCAGGCACAAAATCATCAGATGTTTTGCCGTTAAAGGTTAAATTGACTTTCATATAAAACCTAATAAGGCTTTGACTTTTTAGGTCCAGGTGATCTGTCCATCTCTGTCATGTCCCTAGGGAAAAGGAACTCAAGACTTTCATGATGTTCATCTCAGATTGGAGAGTGTGAAAGAAAAGAAATTTTGATCTATGACAGAATCTGTTGCTTTCAGTAGTGAGGACCTGTTTTCAGCCGTGTGCTGGGTACCTACCAGACATAAAGAGAGAGATGTTCACTGCTGTAAGGAGCACGTAGTCAAGAGGTGATGGAAGAGATCAGAGGGAATAAAAGCAACAAGAGGGATTTTCTGTACAAATCTTTAGGCAGCCTCATAAAATGTGTCTGAATAGATAGTTCAGCAGAATATAGCTGGGCCTTGCAGACAAGATAGAGAAACCCAACCATGGATTCTCTTTTCTCTCCTACATGTTAGACAGCAGCGTGGTGTTCCCATGGTTTTGTTTTTACACCATCAGACCTGGTACTGCTTGCTTCAGACAAGCTCTCTCAGCCAGGGTGAGAGGCTGCAGACCGTAATGGCACACAGGCTGTCCGGCCATGCCGAGCGAAGGAGAGTAGAGCAGAGGCACCTGAGTTAGCGCTTATCAGCACTGATACGTGCAGTCATCTTAAGTGTGGGCCTGAAAATAATATTGTTGTGTTAGCCTGCCTCCACATCATAGCTAAAGAGGATTACCTTTGGTCATGCTATACTGCTTCCACCTCTGGACTAACATTTTTCCCATTAGCTTGGGAGTCTCCAAGCCATGCTCCACTGAGTGGAGTAGTCAGAGTAAAATTTCCCTCTATTCAAAGAGCACCACTTTGCAAAACAGCAGTGAAGTGGAACACGAGTGTGCATAGCCTCCAGGACAGTTGGCTGTGGAGGATTAATAATCTGAGTTTGCATCGGGAGGAACTGCTTTTTCTTTGTCCCGCCATGAGCACAATCAATGTCTGTAAGACCTTTTCTCCACTAAACCCTGGGTTTCAGTCTCAGGCTTCTTTCTTCATAGTCGAAATTGCTTAGTTTCTAGTTCTTTGCAATTATCTTCATATAAAGATTGAAACAGATGGGTAAAATTCATCCTCTTTGTTGATTGCAAAGACTTCAGTTGAGCAGTAATATGACACTGGCCTGTATTTAGAAAGTTGATACGGTTAAAGTTTGAGGAGCTAAATGATGGTTCGAGATATGCACCATGTAACAGGAGAGCTGGAGGGAGAGCACAAGTTACACTCCCAGCGGAAGCAGGGTATTTAGCACAGCATGGAGGCATATTCCATCAGGTGATTCAAAGGCATCTACCCCCCCTTGGACTGCTGCCCCAGCTCTTGTTACGTCCAAGTGGGGAGCAGTCCAGGCTATTTCTCCACCAGAGATGACCGAGACCTGCCTAGCGCAGACACAGGGGCGACCAGGTTAATGAGACGGAGAGCAGCACTGTGCTGGGTTGGAGACATACTGATTCACTGTTTCCAGCAGGTGCTTTTTGCCAGCGCAGCTCTCAGGCCCTTGTTAGAAGTGAAAACGGCTTTGCCCACGGGCACATTCTCTAAGGAGAGCAGCTGTTTTCATAAAAACGATTAAAATCTGTACCAACGAGATGTTTTATCAGAGTTCTGGCCAGAAACCCCCCTGCTTAGCTCCCCCTGCAAATATCCTTGCAGGTGTTTCAAGAGGGAAAGCTGAGAGAAGGAAAAAAGCAAGGCTTAGCCAAAAGTAAGCATGACTAACAAATTACTCATAATTAAGGTTTGTTAATTGCATAGAACCCAATTAAACCTTTCCACGTCTAACATGGAATAACTTATGCTCACAGCAGAGCTGTTTAGCTGTTAGACATTTTTGGTGACACTTGTCTGTTGATTTGCCGTTAGATAACTTCTTGGCTTGAAGCCAGCCGGGACTGAGCTAAGAGACTTTTTGTACATGTGTTTGCAGCACATTTTCACAAAGGGTTGCCAGAGTTTGGCCCATGATGACTAGTGAGTGGATTTATTACGTTATTATTTTAGATTGTTATATTATTATTATGCATGACTGACATTGTGAAATTCTTATGTTACAGAACTATGTAGAGTTAATACAAAACAGTAAGCCAGAGAGGCATTTTTCATAAAATTCCAACCTAAAGTGCAAATTTTATGTAACTAAAAAGTCATGACTTTATATAGCATTTAGAACTCTGCTAGAATGAGAATACCTGCCCAAAACAAAGTGGACCTAGAAGAAATCTTTCCCATGATTCCAAAAAATGCAGATGACCAAAAAAATATAATTTCCAAGTGTGTGTGCCTCTTCCCTTCTCAGTTCCAGCTGGGACCACAACTGGAAATACCAAAATACCACAGAAATGTAGTTCTTGTGGTACTTCCAGCCCCGGCAGAAGCAGGAAGTATTAGAAATCTTCCAATAAATCATGTTTTCATGAGATTTCCAGCCCAGTGTTGCAAGCTTGAGAAGTTTGGATAATAAACCCAGCTCTGCTTGTCCATCTGAATCAAACACCTCACCCTCAGGAGACTTACCTTTATACTCAAGGACTGTTCTGTCTGAGATGCTGCTGATATTCCTTCTAAGCCATAACACTTCTTCAGTTTCACATTAGGTCCAGCTATAAATTGGATTAAATCTTGTTATGAAAGACAGATTTAACTTTGGCCTTCCATTTCTGTTAGCTGCAGGACGGGTTTTTCACCCCAGGACAAAGGCAACTGCAAGACTCAGCAGTTTGAGTGCCTGTGGCAGAAGAGCTGCAGCAGTCTGCTCTTTGGGTGTATACCTGTGCGTGGATGGGTAAGAAACAGTATCATACCACGGAGAAGAAGAAATGAACACAGCCTGAACTGCACCTGAACTGGCCATGGCAGAAGAGGTAGGCCTTCCAGGATGAGCTGGTGGGTCAAAGAACTTGAAGACCCGTAAGAAGAGTGATCTCTCTGGTGCAGCCTGACCTGCCCCTGGCAATCAGCTCTTCTTTTTTGTGCAGAAGTGCCTCAAAGCCACCGAGCCCAGTACCAGCTTCTCCTCCTACATGGTACAGCCTGTAAGACACTGGGTTGTGTGATTGCCTGATTGGATGAGGAAGACTCACCAGATCAACCTACGTAGGTCTATATGATGGTGGGGGTATCAGGCATGTTTTTCTGTCCTGTCAGAATGGAGCTTTGCTGAAACCTCTGTAAGAAATCAGGTCAGTGTGATCGCACCAAAGAGACTTTCATTGTACGCTGGTTGAAATTTCACCACAGACATATCACAAGATTTGTATGACCTTGTGATCTCTTTTGTGAGTGGTGGTTATGCAACAGATCCCCTGGTAAGATAAGACAACATGAGGGTTTACACAAAGTAGGAAGGTTTACTACAGATACGGCATGCCACTCTCCTCTTTTAAAGAGGTAACACATACATTTCAGGCTCAGAAAAAAAATAAACGAAAAAAGTCTCAATATCTGTGTTCTCTTTTGAGGTTTAGTGTGGTGCCAGTTCTGCAGTCCATGACTCATAAGACCTCTCTCTGTACTAGGAAGACTACTGGTTGAAAGAAATAATTATTGGCAAACATTTCTTTGCTCCCCAGCAGCTGATGCTGAGTGCAGCATAAATGGGATAAATCCATGTTGACCACTTTTGTAGCAAGGGCTGTTGAAAGGGTTGTTGCCTAAGGGTGGGGTTTGTTCCTTCCGTGTTCCCTTCACGCTGTGTGAGATGGCGGCGAGCGAGCTACACCTGTGCAGTAACCTCCCCCAGGTTACTGGTAAGAGAGAAAAAAAAGGGAAGCACAGCTCACCTCCTACTATTTTCACTAGGCATTTTGACTAGACATTTTGGTGTCTGTGTTGGCGGAGGTGGCTGGAGATAGCCCCTTCACCTCCTTGTGTGCGGTTTTTCTGGGCAGCTGTCATCTCCGCTTTCTGCAAGCTGCACTTTTACAGTTCCCAACCCTCTGGTGCCTGCAGACCCAGGCTGCTATTTTGTTCAGTGCAGACTGTCACTGAGGGAAACACGTGCTCACGCAGAAATGTTGCTTTTGTTCTTGTGCTTTTGTTCCCCTCATTTAAAATGTGAACATATCTGCTTGCTCTTTTGTATGGAACACCCCCCCCCCCCCCCCCCGGACTATTTCC
>VYXH01012768.1:750250-828613 GCA_013397275.1 Burhinus bistriatus | reverse complement strand
GCCATCTTGCGCCGCCACACGACCCGCCTTCCTCCCGCCGCAGCCGGCGGGACGGTTCCCATGGCAACGCGGCCGGCCCGCCGCCCGCCGGGGCACAAAGGGAAGCGTCGTCTCCTCATGCGGGGCGGCCGGCCGGGCTCTTCCCGGGTCGCGGGAGGGGACGGCGGCCATGGCCCCCCCCCCCATCCATCCCCTCACACGTACGTGGCACTAGCACCGTGGGCCGTCCGGGACGACCCCTGTCCGCTAAGGAGATTCTCTGTGGGAAGCAGGCGCGGGGGAGCGGGCTGCCCACCGGGGAGCGGCCCAGCAGGGTCGGCCTGTGCCTCTTCAGCCTTGGCAGGGCTGCGCCTACCTGGTACAGGAGCAGAACCGACGGTCCTGTGAGAAACACGACTTTTTTTTAAAGCAAGAAGAAAATTTCCACGTAAACGCCAGCAAGCATGAAGAGAGCAAAACTGTAGAATCCCGCTCAAAATGTTTTGGGGCAAGAAATTGCAGCCAGCCCGGCTGCCGTCATTTTTCGCTGTCCAGGACTGTAAATTTGAGAGCTAAAAGCATTTAATTCAAAAGACCGCATCGTGCCCGCTCTAACTCATTTACACAGTTTGCATTTTTAACCCGAAAACATCTTTAAGACTGAGGTTGGTTAGGACTCAGCAGGTCTTGCCCAGCATAGGAAGGACAATCAGACCCACCTTGTTTGGTCATAGAGTAGTTTCTTACTTGCACGTATTGACCTCTCAGACACAAGCTGTGTCTGCCGAGGATTCAAATCCAGCCTGAGCGCGATTGACACAAACTCTTTACTCAGATTTAATCCATTACAGCTGTGCAAATCCACAACCCTCAGCAGAGGTTTCGGAGGCATGAGCCAGGGCAAGCAGCTTGTGCAGGTGCTGTGAGGAGCATCACACAGCCTGTCCCACCTTCACCTGGGGCACTGTGGTGGCCACCGCAGTGGGTGTGCGGTGGGAGGTATGTGTTCAAGACAAGGGTCTTGCCGTAGGACAGTCTGAAGGAGGAAGAGCACGTATGTAGGCTGCATCTACAGCCGCTGCAATTAATGGTTTCCTGTTGTGTGAAGGCAGCTTAGGGTCAGCAAGTACATAAAAATACTTTTTCTTTCAACAATGCAGCTAAAACATAAAGGTCTGTCTGAAAAATGGGTGGTTTATGTATTTAGTTGCATGCGGGTTTTCATACTCTGAGTTCTAGCTAGTCTTTTTGTTGAGAACAAAAGGAAAAGATTGTGTGGGAAAGTTTTCCAATAACTTTAAATTTTGTTTACTACAACAAGAAAAACATGGGGTTTTGTTATGTCTGTCAGATATTTCAAAGCATAGGTTTTTATGTTGATATATTTTGCTTAGTGTGCAAAGTTTAAAAAAAATAAACATTTTTATCCCAGAGTGATCATTTCCTCCATTTTATTCCTTCCCAAATGAATTCGAGCACAATGGACCTGATTTCACAAAACATTTTCATTTTGCATGTATAAAGTGCAGGAGTTTATTGAGCAGCTGGACTACTGAGAAATAATATTTTAATTGCAGAGCTAAAAGAAGGTTAAAAATAGATGAAAAATGGTTTGGAAAAAAGAGGCACAAAAAAATCTTTGCCATTCTGCCTACATGATTTGACCTTTGTGTACATAGGGTGTTTTGCTTTGCTTTCTGGAAACAAGTTGGACCTTTATAAAGATTTTTTTTTTTTCTCTTACATTTCCTGGAATTAAATCCCAAGCTTTCACTCCAACTTCCTTCAATTAAATAGCCAGCTTTTACTCTTCCACTACTCCAGAATCTTTATTGCTTTCTACTGAACTGCATGCTTACATTGGAAATGTTTTCCTGTCCAGAGAAAGTAACACTATTTTTTGTAATAAGCATTATCAATACTAGAGTTGTTAAGATCAGTCTGAGTAATCTGATTAGTATTTCAATTGTTTAATAAATTAGGGCAGTTATGGCTAAAAGCTAGGTGTGTTGGCCATGTCACAGTTAGCTACTAGAGGTGTATTTCACCATGCCAGGAAGAGTTCTGCTGCTGATCTGAGTTTTCAAAAGAAATTGAGCTCAATCATTATTTCTAATTAGATTATTTGCTTGGTCTGGGAGGGTGTTTTGGCCCATGCTCCAGCAGCCTGCAGAGAACAGCAGTAGCTTTTGGAAGGACTTCACCAGCAGGCTCATACCCAGAGCCCTTGACATGCCCTTGCAGGTGTCGGCACAAGAAACCTGCTGGGGGCGGCAGGGAGAGTGGCCATGTATGTATGTGTAGGTATGTATGTGCCATCTTACCCGATGGCAACGCTGGCTTTTACAGAGGCTGATAGCCTTGACGCAGCAGGAAGAAATCAAAAGTGCAAATCGGGGAAAAAAAATTAGCCCCAAGTTCACTAGGCGAAGGTCCCTTCCCCCACACCCTGCTTTTTGAATGGACCTAAAATCCTCACGGCAATTTCTTTTTAACAACATCATTAACTTAAAATTACATAATGCCTTATCAGGCCAGCACATCTTAGCGCACCAGCAATAACAATTATTTAACTACAACTCTGGGAATTTTGTTAGAAGAGAGCTGGAGCTTACTGAGCACTAACCCTCTGTCGCCTTGCGCAGGGGTGAGGGGAGGAAATGTGGATGCTCCGGAGCAACTAGCACAAAGCCCTGTTTGGCCAGAGGGGTTGTTCATTCTGAGAGACCCCAGCTCATTACATCTGCTCTTTTGCAGGGGAGAGCTCAAAAGAGGATCCTCTGCTGCACGACCGAGGTAGTTTGTCATTGATTTAAATGGCAGCAAGAATGAGCTTGGTGTCTTGTTCCCCTGGCTCTTTAGCCCTTGAAAGGGCTTCCTTTTCAAAATTGGTTTGTTAGCATCACATTTTGTAGAAAAAGCATTATTATACTTGCCACCTAGTAGGTGTACTTTAAGAGTAAAGTCTCCAGGAGAGAAAGAGATGTGTAATGTGCTATTTTCTGGCCTGCTCATTGTCCTTCAGCCTCGTCTCCCAAGCCTCAAGGCTCTGTAAATACTGCAGCCAGTTATTACTGCTTCATTCTTCGTGTAAAATTTAATTTCAGGGATTAGGGGTTGGTTGGGTTTTTTTGCCTCGCTCCTTTTGCCCCCTCTCTTTGGGTGCTGTGCACTGCGGCAGCAGTGGCCCGTTTTCCACAGTGGCCTTTCTTTGATCCATCACTTTGTCTGAGGGTCTGGTACAAAATTGCATCTAATTACCTGACATTTATTCTTCAAACCTTAGCTAATTTACTAATCATATAGTGATAAATGAGATTTTAAAATTAATCACTGACATTTTAAAGATTTATACACAACTGTAAAGAAAGGTTCCCAGCTAGTAAATACAATGTTGTGTGAAGAAAAAAACCCCATAAATTAAAGCTGTCCTGTATTAATGGGAAGCAGTAAAAGTGAAGACACGGTGAGATGGTACCTGATGAATAGGGGTAGCATCTCATCACCGTTACTGTCTTCCTGCAACAGACCCCCTTGACAGCAGGAAAACAGCATCGTAGAAGCCTTGTCACATGCAGAATTTAATTTAGCTTCTAATGTGTAATCGCTGGGAGTTTGTGGGGCGGGCCGGGGGCAGCCAAAGGCTGCCTTACTGAGCAGATTCAGAGTTCATGCTGTTTGCAATGGAACATTTACTCCTTGGAAAACAGCAAGGCAGATTTCTACCACTTGTTCAGCAAGATAAATTCAGTTGTTCTATCTAATTTAAAAGTCATCAATAAAAAGTTTAAAGACTGACTACCAAGCTTGCTAGTTAAAATTAATGTTTATGTAGATGACAGCTATTTGAACATAACATCAAGCCTATCACCAAACCCAGAATTGTCATTGCACATTACCAGCATTTTGGATAATCTTTCTCCCTTTGATGAGACAACTGGCATTTGAGCTTATCTTTTGGACACTGTTGTTGTTTATGACTAATGGCAAAGTTGTTTAAACACAATACTACTCAACACTGTACAGGCATAGAGGGAGACAGAATCCCGGCATCAAGTACAGCAGCTATGAGCAACCTTTGTAAACCAGACATATCAGTGTTTTACTGAGATCTATTCTAGTCTGTAGATTGTGGTGGTAGTCATTTTTTTTTCTTTTATCTACAGGGTACAGACTAGCAAAGTAACAGTTACTAGGAGGAACTTGCGTGTTGAATTTGATGATCATTCCCAAAGAATGTGAGATACGTGTTACATATCCACCATACCTTCTGTTTTAAATCACAGCTACCACATTATAAACTCACATTTGGCATCCTATCCTGATCACAGGAATTGCACTATATCCTGTAATAACTTAGAGCAGTTTAATACGCAGTAGGTGATGTACATCAATGGAATGAAAAATGGGCTTAACATGCGTGCTTTTGGCTCTCTGGGTCATGAAAAGATGTTTAACAGACATCATAGGTGACAACGACAACCTTTAGAGCTATTTTTTTTTCTGATTACACTAGAAGTGAATGCCACAAGATCTAAGGGGAAGCAGAACAGGAGCACAATCTTAATTTTAAAACTAAACTAAAACTGTTTGCTTAACATTGAAACAATTCTCTTGTGTTTAGACTGATGTTATGAGACATTATGCCATTTTTGAATGAAACTGCATCAAAGGAAAAAGCTCCCTCTTAGGTATGTTTCCTGAGCAAAGTCCTTTCTAAACTGATTCTTAAGGACTTTTACATTATGGCTCCCACTTAATTGGATTTCCAAGTTGCGCATAAATGTGATGAGAATTACATAGCGAACCGGTACTATGGATAGGATATGGTAGATGCTATCTGTGTATCTGGGCAAAATCATATGGTCTTAATCTTTGATGTGATTTCCATTAAAAAGAAAACCTGCATCTGAATTACTCTTCCTAGCCAATTTTTCCCATGCAACAGATAAAACCAGCAGCACTTTCCAAGAATATCCACCTTTGCCCCCCTCAGTAATATGTCTGCTCTAAAACTGCTGGCGTAAATAAACTGGAGAATGGAAAATGCTGGGCTCGGTACATTTGAAGTACACTTTCTTTTGCTCTGAATTAGGTGACTACTTTCAGGTTCTCCAACAGGTATCCTGCCCTGTCTTTCACATCAAGAGCTACCTCATTCCTATTTTCTTCCAAGCTTTCACCTTTACTGTATGATTTATTTAATAAACATTTATGAACTCCTCTAATACTTTCAAACAAATTTACAGGTACTTCCAGCACTATGATTGCATCAAGGAGGGACTGGACTTCCTGTCTCCCGCATGTCTAAGGATGGAGGCTGGAAAAGGATTAGAAAGTGAGGTGTGCTATATGGAAAGGGAAAATCCAGAGCTACCTAGATTTCTTTTATAGTTGCCATCATATAAATTGTTAGATTTGACCAAAACAAAGTGAGCCTTACCTTCCGTTAGGGTGTGAGCTTCCTGAGGGTGCCAGCACACAAACAAGGTGCTGGTCACCCTAATGCTCGCTGTGGATCATGGTTGCTCAGCATGTTGGGGTTTATGCTGACACTCGGAGCTTTCCTCTCGCAACAGGTTCCAGGTGACATTTAGGGCAAGCAATATCAAAATAGGCGAGTGACCAAACTCTTTATAAAGGGCGTTTTTATTTGCAGCTGGTCTGAATGTACTTTAACACCAGACTTTTTATGAGTTTTCTTATTGCTCATGTCCACACTTACTAGCATATCCCATCAGCGCAGACTTCTAACGCAAGATCAGTTATTAATAAAATTATTAAATTAAGAAATTTCAAAATTGCTTACACTTTTGCTTAGATGTAAGAGCTACATACTCTAAGTTACATTTTTGAGAGTCCTGCATATGAAACACAATATGTTTTTGATTGCTTGTTTTATTAAGTGAAACCAACAGGCTAATTAAAGAAATTCCAGGAAGTTTCTGCTTTCTGTCTCCTAGGGACAAGCCTCAAGTGTCAAAGGAGATAATACTGATGGCTATAAAACACCCAAGTGTGTTTATACTGGCTGTAAAATGCAGCTTATAGCTTCTATTTAACTTTCATAATATTTTCTTTTTACACCATGCTTAGAAATACATATTAAGGCATTAGCTGAAGGAGTGCTTGTATAGATTTGAAAAAAAAATGGTAATTGCAAGTTAAAAAACAGAAGGCAAGCCATTGGCAAAACAGTCTTAGGAATAAACTGTTATGAGTATAATTTCATCTATAAACACTAAAAACAAGCTAGCCATCAAAAGAAAATAACCTGCATGATGCTTCTAGTCCTGACTTTCAAAACGTCTTTAACCATGAGCAGATGATCTCTTGCTTGAAGCCATAAGCTATGCCACAGAATTGGCGGTGGTTTTTCATGCAGTCAGTTGAGACTTCTAGATCCACTGGATGGCTTTGAAGAATTGCTAAAGAAATTAAATCTTCTCATAAGCAAGCCAAACCTGCAATTCTGAAATGCTATATAGATGTCGTGGTTTAGGTGCTATTCAGGCAATCTGTCAGAGCCCTGGTCAAGCCCTGCTTGCGCCCCATGTTGGACGCCAATAAATCTGTCGTGATTTAGGCCAGACTGGCCACTGAGGCGAACAACAGATGCTCTCCCCCACCTCTCTCTTCGAGGAGAGGAGAGAGGGAGGGAGAGGGAGAGAGAGAGAGAGAGAGAGAGAGAGAGAGAGAGAGGAGTTTAGAAGGAACTAAACTACTTTAATGAAAATATTAATAATAAAATAAAAAAGAAAATAATGAAATATATACAAAACCATCTCAAGCTCCCAGGATGACCATCACATCACTGGCAGGCACTCGGGAAGTCCCAGACTGGATGCAGCGATGGACAGGAGCTGAACTCAGGAGTGGATTCTGGAACTCATGGATCGGGATCAAAGGCAGATGAACAGAGTCCTCCTCGGACGCCGGCCATTGAAGAAAGAGGGCTGACCCTTTGATCCCTCAGCTTTTATACTGAGCATGAGGCAGATGGGATGGAATACCCCGTTGGTCAGTTTTGGGTCACCTGTCCTGTCCGCTCCTCTCCACAGGTGTGACCCCTCTACGCTTTTCCGTTTCCGACCCTCCAGCGGGGCACATAACAAAGTTGGCTGGCCTTGGTTGTTGTAGCAATAAGTATAAGCAAGAGCCTCTCTGCATCCCATTCCTTGGCATCAACTATAAACATGGGTCTTATCACTCTGAGTGCGAACAGTTTTCTGCACAACATGCTGTTAATTTTGGTAGTTAGAAGAGGCTTGGCTGCAAAGTAAAATTACTGAACAGAAAATTGGTCCTGTTTTACCTCAAACCAGGACAATAGAACCTCCACAAAAGAGATTTTTTTTTGTACTAGCTCTTCTTTAATTTGCAGGTTTTATTCCAAATAAAAGCTGAAAAGTTCTGTTTACTCTTTAACTGCTTTAAGACAACATTCTTAAGTTTCACATTCTTAGTGCAATTATTTGATTTTCTAATAGCAGAGCCCTCAAAGTGATTTCTACATTCTTAGAGAAGGCAATGTGTCACTGAAACCATTCAAAACCAAAAAAAGAATGTTTTTAATGTGGATATTAGTTATCTAATGCAACTTGCTTCTCAGAGTTGCGTCTTCTAGGATCCTTAGGGTTCTTTGAAAGAATGTCCAAGTTTTAGAGCACCTGAAACATTTAAATGTATTTTAAAGCTCAATAATGTGCTTTATAGCAACAAGGGTGTATGGGCCTGGTAAGGCAAACTGCATCAAATTTGAAGTTTAATTTTACGTGATAGTTTAGAAAATGGACTATATGAATAAAAGAAGTGAACTTTGGAAATGTTCTGAGAATTTCCTGCTGTATAGACCTACACAGTCTAGTTATCGAGTACCTTTGTAGAATGAACTTTAATGACTTGAAGATGCTTTTACATCCAAGTCTCCAAGTGCTGAGATAGCAGAAGCACTGGGTAACTAATTTGCAGTTCAACGAATCTCTAAGAGAGGTGTGCTTTCTTCCGCCAGGAGGACTTTTGAAAGAGAATATAAAACCTCCCAAACCGAGCAAGGAAGCACGCACACTAGTGGTACCTTGCCACTTTACTGTCCTTACCTCAGCTGACTCTGCCAGCAGGCAGGTAACGGCAGCAGCACACAAAAAGCAGCACAGAATAACGTTGAAAATACCTTTCAAGACCAGCATTAGCTCTTCAGGGTTGCGGAGAGATGACATGAACCAAAGCAACTTCAAAGAGCTGAAGGAGATTAAAGTTTTTCCTCTTAATGATTCTAAAGTGTTATTGAAGGGATCAATAGCTTTTCCTGTTAAACAAGTTGTTTAAATCAAGTATTCCTGGAGAGGAGATAAACCAATCCTGGAAGTAATAGTGGGATTTAATTAGGATTTGAGATTTTCACTGTTCATTAATTGATCTGCCGGTCTCACAATAGTTTTAGTGAACTGTAAATTTAGAACATGAAGATTCCTTATGAAAGGAGAAAATTATCTGATCCCTCTGAGCCCTTTTATTTGTGCCAAAAAGCAAAATTTATTACGTGGTCCCCACAGAGAGAAATTTCTCATTTCTGTACCTGATGTCATTTTTTTTTTCTGGGGGAGAAGGGGAGGGGGAAGGGAGAAAAAAGTGTTATTTCCCCTTTCTTATTGTTAACCAAGGCGTGTAGAAAGCCTCACAACAAAGCAAAACTAAATTAGCAGATATCCAGGTCCTAAACTGACAATACCAGAGACAATTGCTAAGACTTGGTGACTTTTCAGCTGTGCATGCAGCAGTTTTATTTTAAACAAAATCAGAGATCACACAACTGATCTTGCAATCTCACTTGCATATCACTGCACCAACCTCGGATCTGGAATTCAACCTCACGTCTTCAATTGTAAACTCACACCATCCTCAATCAAACAGATCTATAGGAAACTAATTCCTGATTTAGTCCTTCCAAAATGCAGTTCATAATGGTTTTCTACAGGCAGCAGAGATGTGTTACCAATGCTTTCAGTCTGTACAGATACAATGACTTCAGAATTCAGACTTTATCTGCAGCAACAAGTCACTGATAAGGGGAGCAGTTTCCAAGGAGGGGTTGTTTTGTTTTGTTTTGTTTTCCTTAAACCCCAGTAAGTCAAGGAAACGTGCTGAAAAGGTGCAGCCAAGCAAAGCTCTTGGGCAAACACTGTACAGTAGTGCATGAGCAGGGAGACCCAGGCCCTCACCATTTCAGCATGGGTTGCAGCAAAGTTTCAACTGCCAATTTGCTGTTTGTTCTTTGAAAACGGCTTCTTTGGGACACCAAGGGAAAACTGCTCTCCTTTCTGCTCCCAGATGGACATATTTTTAAGAAGAATGTTTCTTAAACTTTGTCCAATGTTTTAAGGGAACATGGGACAAAGAAATCCAATTAGTTTATTCTCTGAGAGTGTCAAAATGAAAAGTGTTAATCCAGATTATCGTGTTAAACAGCATTAAAATTAATTTCCTTTTAATAACATATAATAATTACCCATATAAAGACATTAAGTAATTAACCTGTGCTCTGTCCAGTTCTTGGAAGGAATGAAAAACATTGTGTGGACACTATATACTGATTCACTTACATTTGTATTTAGCTTGATAGCTTCAGAAGACAAGACATGCAAAGTTCAGGTGGATCACTACTAATCAGATTGTTTTCACTGTTCTTTCCCCTTTATTTGAAGGTTTGATTGGATGGACATTTGCTCTTAAGATTTCTTTTCTTTCCTGTGCGCGCAACAGAAGACCTTCCTTCTGCCTGTGAGGAATTGTATCCTATTCAAAGCATCCTGCTGCTCTGAAAACTTGGGAGTGAAGGGCAGGTGCAGCCACAATAACTGCAAGACCGCAGTTGTTAGAGAAAGGCACTGTTCTAGCACTATTTAAGAAATTGTCCCAGATCTAGGGATTTCCTCATGTATTTTTAGGTAGGACAAACAAGACACTTTTCAGACTGTGTTTGCCAGCACTCCCCAAACTCTTCCTGTTCTGCCCACCTAAACGTGCTTCCATGGCAATTTGCTCCCACCTAAACCAGTGCTGCTCTTGTCCTATTTCTGCTCCCTCCTCTTTCTTTGCCGCTGGGGAGGGGACACGTTCCCCAGTGCCACGGCCTGGGGAGGTAACCAGCAGCATCCCAGAGGGCCAGATGAGTGCATGAGTGCCAGTGCTGGCATCCCAGCAAGGGCAGTGAGCCCAGAGCAGCGCAAACTCTCAAATGACCCTCTTGGTGAGTTGTGCTGGGAGTGCCCTTGTTAATCAGACTCTTTAGTCTGCTGCAGTTTATTTCAAATATTGTTGTCCTGGTTTGAGTGACACAGGACTAATTTATCTTATAATACTTGGGAGAACTGCACTCTTAGAAGACTCTAGTGTCTGAATTTGTGAAAATACTTACTTTATAGCCAGCTGTGGTGTGCAGGTGTCAAGGTCTTGGTGGTTTTGAGCTCACCAGGTGAAGGGATGCGGAGGAGTGAGACCCGGGCACTTGACCTAAGCTGGCCAACAGGATTATTTCATACCATGAACATCCCATTCAATATAAATTAGAAAGTTTGCTGAGGAGTTCAGGCTCTCCCTTGATGGCAGTGATCCAGAGAACTTCTTGCCCCAGTGCCGGACTCCTGAGGCCTTCCCTTCCTCCCGAAGCTGCAGCGCTCTCAGTGTCCAATGTTTACGATCCACTGCTGGGAGTGCACAGCTTCCTACTGGTACGATTGGCTGAGTATAATCCTTGTATATTTTATATTGGTATCAGGATCAATATTGGTTCTTTAGTGTTATTAATGTTAATTATCTAGTCTTATTCTATTAAATCCATTTGTATTTCAATCCCTGCGTTTCCTTATTTTTTCCAGATTCCCCTTCCTGGGTGGGGAGGGGTCATTGGGTGATAGAGTAATTGTCTATACAACAATAAATTGTTGTGGGTTTCTCAAACCATAACAGTCATACAAAACAAGAATCAAAATGAAGGATTTTGTTATCCATCCACAAACTCCTTCACAGCCCATCAAACCGATGTCATGGCATCTTCATCAACTTTTACAACAACATCGCCAGGGCAGATTAGATTTCTGCACCAGCCTGCAGAATACCTGTCAGAGACCCTTGGTCTAATTAGAGCCCTGGCGACTGCTGCTACAAGCATCTTGCAGTGGAATAGGGTAACATGGACCCATAGAGGGAGAAATTCAGATAGTGCATGGAAAAAGCAGACCAATAAACAACAACGAAACCCCTATCACAATGGAGTGCAAAACCATAGACAGATGAAACATGGCAGACCTCTCTTTGGTCAGCTCTGGTTCTGAAGTAGGAGTATCTCCATCAGTGGGCATCCCATGCAGGGTGTGACTGCTGTCTCCTATCCCCACTTTACATTGATGAGTACATTTAAATATAATTACAGGGGGCGCTTTATTGTTTGTTATTGCTGTACAAGCAAAGTCTGTTATGCCACGCTAGAAGCCGGTTCACATCAGTTACTTTTTCAGGAGTCTATTCTAGAGGCCAAATTGTAGTTTTGATTTATTGTTTATTACTTTAGCTTTTATATTCTTCTCTAAGGAGTCAAGGAGGAAAATTTTGCTATGAAGAGGCTTGTACCATTCCCTGGTAGTTCATCAGAAGAGCAGAGGGAATGGCTTCCCCTTATCTCCTTGGAGAATGATGAACCAGAGGGAAAAGCCTCCCACTAGAAGAGAGACAGAAGAACAGTCAGTGAAGCACAGGTGGATTTCACACAGCACTGGCCAAATTAACATTTTTGTATTTCCTTATCAAGTAACGGTAAGGTGCAGCCTGACAACTCTGAAAGTTTATTCAACCCTTCCCAGGGGAGAATTCCACTGCTGCCCGAGGTTGGCAGCAGAGGAAGGCAGGGAGCTCTCAAGCAGTGGGGCAGCGCAGCATCCCAGCCGCTGCAGACCCGGGGAAGCTGTCCCTTTCCCCAGCCTCTCTGTCTTCTTCTCTCAAGAGCTCAATGTGCTGTAAAGTGTAGAGTATCAGGAAAAAAAATATATAAAACTCTATGTCAGTATAAAGAATGTATTTGCTGAAAATATTCAGCAGTTACCACTAGATGGCATTTTGTTCCTGAGAAAATAGGGACTCCCAGGTTTCAGATTACTTGTTACAGACAGCAGGAAACAGTAGGAAATGGAATTACTTACCTCATTCGGTTAATAATTTATTATCCATTGTCTTGTGTAAGCAAGGCATCACTAACACAAGACACTTTTACTCGCAAATTTATAAATCTCCTTTATTTAACTCTAGCTTGTCACTCTTCATCCCTCTGCTCAGTAGGTAGGGGTTTCAGCTGCAGTCAGCACTTACCAAAGTCTTGCCACATTTTTAAATGAAAGACAAATGTAGGCCAGTTCAGACTTTGAGCATGCCATGGAAGCCTGCCAGAAATGCCTTGTTCCAGTAACTGTACACAGTATTTCCTGTGTTATTTTTGGATAAACCCTTAATACAGATTGCAGTACAAAAAATAATTCCCATTCGGGAAGAGAGCGGTTACAACTTATTATGAAAACATATTTTCATAATATTCACTTATATTTGCACCAGTTCATTTTAATTTCAGCTTGTGCCAGCTATGATGTACAAGATGACGTTTCCATTCTTAATCTTTGCAGGCTACAATGTACCGTACCCAGAGGCGCAGTGAAGTTCTACTGGGCACATCCTGGGGCGACATGTAGGTAGCTTGTTTAATGTCCATAAGCCTCTCAATATCAGATTAAAACTAAGCAAGAGGATTTCCCTTACTCTGCAGCAAAACGGGAGACTAAGAAGTGAACTATTAACTTTTTTTCTTAAAAAAAGATGAGAGTACAGTTAACTCTTACTTACGGAAAGTCAAAACGCCTTCAATAAATGTACTTAATTTAATTTTGCATGTATGTAAATATACATAATATTATGAGGATGTTTTTTCATTAGATCATCATAAATACTGCTGCTCTGAGCATATAGCAGCCTCTTTCGCAGTTCATCACAGCAGAATTCAGCAATCAGAATATTGATATAACTTCACTTCCCACTGAAATTCTGAAAGAAAAAAAAAACAAACCAAAAAAGAAACAACCAAAAAACCCCAGAACAGAACCCAAAAGTTATTCCAAGTATGGTCTTTGCAAAACAATTAAGCTTTTTGAATAATACAAAACTGCATACCAACATGCTTCAGAAATACTTAACTTTCAAGTATTTTTTAATATATACTCAAGGTCTCTAAAGCATAGGTCTCACCCCAAGGTCTCTTGCCCTTAACAGGTCTTCAGCTGCGCTGGCACCAGCAGCGGTAATTGCTGCCAGCCGCAGGCAAGGGGCTGAATGGCTGTCGGTAGATTAGACAAATTACCAAAATCTTTCAGGGTGGAGGCTTACGGCAGCATTCAAATAACCCGGAAACACTAATTCTGAGCACTTGAAGAGTAAAATCGAGAAAATATTCAGGAAAAAAGCTTCCCTGCTTAGACTAAGCTACGGTAAGGCTCCAAGTATGACAGTGACTTCTGAGGGGTAACTTTAGGCCTTAGAAAGAAATGCAACATCGAGTTAGAAGGAAAATGAATAAATAAATAAATAAAATCGCTGCATCATGACGCGCAGAAAGTCTGTGCCTCACTCAGGTTTTCTTTGACTAATTTATTTTTACTGGTAGAAGCACTGATGGTGATTAACAGCTGCCCAAATCAGATCCCACTCTCATACTTGCTTGGGAAAGCCTCACAGTAGCAGGAATCTAACTTCGCTAGGGTAAAACTAATCTTCACCGCTTCATGAAACAGGCACAAGTTTCTTTGAAATTGTCATTGTAGGAAAGCTGCTTTGGTTTACGTCAAATATTTTAAAAAATGGTGTACTGCAAAATTTTAAGTGGCTTTGTATTTGTTTAGTAACTATACGCATGCACTCATGCACTTTTTTTGTTTGGTTTGTTTTTTAATTTAGCTTAATACTATTCTCTGGCAACATGAGCTGGACTGAAATAAATCAATAGACATGGCAAACCAGAACTTTACAATCTGAAGAAGTTTATGTTTATCACTATCTAACTCTGCCAAAGTGGTGATATTTTCTCAGGCAGGCAAGCCCCACAGGATTTTACGCACTCTAATGGACACGTCGGGTGCCTGGTGTATTGTGAAGGGCAGTTACGTTGAGTGGGGGGGTGCGCCCTTATCCGATAGCTGAAAACAACAACAACAACAAACTAACATGAAATCAGAAGAGCAGGTAAAGATCAAGTATTTGTTTCCTGAAACAAAATGACTTTGCCAAACCTTTGGAACAAGGAAAAGGCCAGGGTTTACGACAAACTGCTCCGTACAGTTTAAAGAGACAGTAAGAAGGGAAGCACCCAAGTCAGTACAGCGTGTTTCCATCCCAAGGAAGCCAATGCTTCCTTGGGATGGAAGTGACAAATAGGCAGAAGTGACAAATACAACTATGCTGGCAACTCAGAAAGAGCATTCCAGTTCTGGGGTAGCTGGAAATGGAGCTCTAAAAGATTTATGGCCAGTAATCTTCTTACACAGTATTCAAGAGAGTGCTGCATAATTTATAGAAGAAAAAAGAGTTAAGTCCTATTAGAATCAGAGCTCTAAAAAGTTTGGGTAAACCATTAGAGACAGCATAAAAAAAAAAATCTTTTATGTATTCACATATATGTGAAAGTCATAAATTGTAAACTTACTAGCTTGAGATTCATTAAATATTCAACAAATGATCAAGTGGTTCAAAACATACCTATCATCCAGTGAAATATACAGCATCTGCTTGGCATTTACAAGGATTATCTATTTTTTCAGCAAAAATCATTAGCCCTTTAAAGCAATTCTGCTGAAAGGGAGGACAGAAAATGAGAAAACTGAAATATTAGCCTTTTACTTGTTTTGAAATCATAACCAGGCCGACTATAAAGTTTGTTGGCAATTTATAGACAACTGGAATGACTGTACTATACATTATATCGCCTTTAAGAGTATCTTTCTCAACACGCAGTCATGAATAACAGGATGTTTATACTACTTACCTCAAGTGAGATCAAAACGTTTCTAACATCACTGTAAACATTTTGAAGAAATAGATCATCACAGAACGCGTCTTCGTGTCAGAGTGCCAGAGAAGAGGGCTGGCGTAATTGAGATGTGAAACACAGCACCTTCTTCTTCTGAGGGAATAGTGGGCAAATGGTGCAGACTTTTTTTTCCTTTCCATTTCATTTTCTCCATTTATTCAGAAAGGCAATTTATTTTGTTTGCTGCTAAAGCAGAGGCTTTTTCTGTCTTGTCTCCCTTTTCCCCTGGTTGGGATCCTAGATGTAGGACGTGGATGTAATTTCCCATTTTATTGTTAAACATAAACAAATTAGTAGGCTTTTTGAAATCATTCAGTTTGTAAAATGGCATCAGTCCAGTGATCTGTCAGGGACAGTATTTTTGCCTTCTGTAATGGTCTAGAACAAGTGATTCAGCTAAAGGGAGGGAAATACTATTTAGCTACCATGCCAATACTAGCTTGCAGCGAAACAAGTGCAGTGGGGAAAAAAAATAAAGATAGACCTTAACTTTTGTCTTACAGGTAGCTAAAGACACCCATCAGACTTGTGCTCATTGCATTCAACCCACCTGGCGACAGACCGCATTAAATGGAATTATAATAGCTCATGTTTGTACTTTGATGCATTAAGCTAGCCCTAGGCGAGGGTTACGTGAGGAAAACCTGGTTACCTGTAATTCCGTTCCTCTGAAGGCATCCGTGTGACACGCGCTCATTCCTGAAGCTCATCTAGCGCTGACAGATCTCCCTAAGCTCCACAGTACTATCCTTTAAGCTCATTAATTGTAAACTGGAGTATCACCAGCTCCTGCTGTCCAAAGTGATTACAAACAGTGCCCGCTCCCTACTCGGTGTCTACTATTGGTATTAAAACCAAACAAAAGTTCCTAGAAGCATGAATCCTTTTCTTTGCTTCAAGCCATTTGGTACCATTTTTGCTTGTAACCATTTCCAATCAATTTATGCAGCTCAAGCTAGTTTCTTTAGCTGGGGATTAAAAATAGTAAATGCACTTGCATAATCATTTCACAACACTTTTCAGACTAAGTATTCATTCCCAGATAAAATTCTGTTACAGGTAGTATATTTAAAAATTTAAGAACCTTCTCACCCCTCCCTCCTCTTCACAAAAAATGAATAGGAAAAGAGTGCTCGGAACAACATACATCATCATCATCATCAACATGGTAATAGAAGAGGGATAGAGACTTTGAGCAAGGCTTAAAATAAAATAATTACACAAACTGGATCAAGTTTGTATGTCTTGTTAGTCTATTGACAGCCACGTAGTTAGATGATAACCAACCCCCCACCTAGGAAGTTAGAAACTCTTTTTTGAAGATAGTTGCACTTTGCGGGATTATGAAGCCTGCATGAAGCACACAACCTGCACTCGTTAGCTGTGCAGAGCATCGGTCATGAAATTTTTTGCAGCACTAAAAATTCTATCCTGGAGATTCAGAATGTCCTTCCAGACCAAAGTATGTATTCTGCAATATATCTTGTTCTATGAAAATGTACACGTCAAGACTTCATAAGCTGCTCATATCTATTTAGCTGAAGAAGACAAGATACACAGTGTGCAGAAATTCCTTTCCTGACTACTAACTTCACAAAAGCTTGCTATAGAGAGTTAACACAACCAAGGAGGAAGCAATATGCAAAAAGAAGTTCCACACTAAATATATAAGCACTTTCAGAGGCTCAACACATAAAGAAAAATATTGTGAAGAAAGCGAAGAAGAAAGATCGTGATCTTAAATTCCATGAAGAAAAATAAAAGTCGTTAAACTCTAAAATTAAAAGGACAGGAGACTTACTATTAAGGAATATAAAACTTTGAAAATCCAAATTATTTCACAGTAGTGTCATCTGGACCTACCCTACACGGTGTTATGCAAGACACGGGTTAAATAAATCATACCTGTGTTCCCGTTGATACCATGGTTAAAAATAAGTGTAAAGACTACTGTAAGCCAGTCTTACACTCACTGCTCTGCAACGCAAATCAGTGCAGTTCAAATTATTTCTCTACTGAGGGAAGCAACAGGCAGCATATAAATGCAAACAACCTTCATTAGACACATTGTCATGAGTATATTAATCATGTCAAGAAGCATTGCTGAAGTTTCCTTCAGTGCAATTTAACATACCTTACTTTATTAGGATGCACTTAATTTCACAATGTTTTCTCCTCATTATCATTTATGATGACCAATTAAAATGTTTGTGTCTGTCTCTGAGCAAATTACTTCTGTAATTCTGGTAGCTGAAATCACAACTCATCCAACACTTCTGTCATCTCGTTCCACCAGTGTAATATCTTTCTTTGCCCAGCCTTTATTAGCATTTTAAAGAGAAAAAGCTTACTTGGATTGGATAGTTAGGTATAAAACCGGGTCTTTTTACAGTGTAGATGTTAAAAAGTGGGTCGGTTCCCCCTCCCCCAAGTTGCCCCGTTATATAGCCTTTGTGGTTTTTCCCTTGGAGTGACAAGCATAACTCATATAGTCAGAAGAACATAATGAAGCAAGAGAGGCCTTGGGCATTATTCTCATATTGGGCTCAAAACTGTGCGCAGTTTAATTTCCTTCAGTCAACACATGCAATAAATGCAAATACACAGCAACTTTACCTTTTTAGTTTCCTCCAAAGCCTCTGCATCAGGGTTCTGTCAAGAGCTTTTCAAATGATGATATAACAGAATGTGCCGCTCCGTCTACGTTTCCAACATTCATAAATAAGCCCAAACCATTTTTAATATTGTAAAAATCAGGTGTGAGGGCATGATTTTTCTCTCAACCTTTCACAACACAACTGTGAGCAGTTCATCTGACTATAGCTGTTATTTCCTGGCTTCATGTATATCAAGATGAGATTAAGGTATCTGCTGTGGAACTCAGGGCAACCAGAAATGGTCGAGCAACATCTGGGTTCACCGAGCTATGTTTATGAACTCCTTCACCTGTGGATTACCTTGGGCTCCTGGAACTAACGATACAAGGCTCGTTCCTCAGAAGCTGCTGGAGCTCAACTGCAGAGCAATGGAATTAGACTTATTTTCTAAAGAAGCATCTGTGTTCTTATTTACATAACCGTACTTTGACATTATAGTAATGACTTCCAGAAAAATGCTGATAATTGCAAGGATGAAGAAATAAGTCTGAAGACAGTGCTGCCTTTTAGAACAATTATAATTTTCATTAAAATAGGAACATAACTTAAAGATAGATTTTATTCTCTTTGATGATTTACTCATGCAAACTGCACATAAAAGAAAACAGTACAGTTTGTGAAACATGTCAAATGTAAAGACCCAAAATGCTAAGTACAGAAGTAGTGTGACATACGTCTCAAAACGGAATCCATGGTAGTACGACTAATAACTTTCCTCTATTTGCTGAACACAGATTTTAATGGTTCCTTTTCCAGCCCCGCTGTTAAATTCATTAACTGTTTAAACATCTCCTATACACTTATGTAGACTTATTTTACAAGTGTGACAGTGTTATAAAAAAAACCCCTCCACTTATATAAATATGATTTAAAAGCCTTTGTGTTTAGGAGAGCAAATTATAGTATAATCAATGAGGCCTTATCTAGTCCACCAAAACTACAATGAAAAGTGACTGTATAGCTTTCGTGCAGAATTCACATTTTGTGCCTTTGCAATTCATTTCCTTTTCACAAGAGGTCCATTGTATTTCACCATCCTGGAAACGTTTAATAACTGTTACAGCTTTTTATCTTGAAATTGGGAAAGTAAGACTTTTAAACACATGAGGTTATCAACTCAACTTTCTTAGTTTTAAAATACAAAATATTTAGAATCCCTATTATTTTCATGCTTAAAGCCCTGCAATGATACATATATGACTTAGATACTTCTTTTTCCAGTTTTCATTATAGTATGGTTGTATATATATTGCAGAAATTACGGTTTTCCTGTGGATCAATTACATTTTTAGATTTAAAACTCAATCAAATAGAAACTTGATGGCACTGACACTTAAAAACACATAGTACAGTGTGGAGAAGGAAGAGCAAATGAACTACACAACCCATTATAAATGCATTAAATCTTTGTTATATACATAATGGAATCCTGCTTTACTGCCAGTTGCTACTATGCATCTGTTTTTGCTATTATACAAAGTTTTCCGACTTGAAAGCACACATCTACTTTTTTTAAACAACTTAATCTATTGTAAAATATTGTACTGTATTTTGAACATGAGTACAGAATCAAAATAGATAATGGCACATTTAAAAAAACTCAATATCCTACAGATGATTGGATAATGAGAAAAAGTGTACCTACAATCATCTCATCAGAAACAAACTACATCATGGAATGTTAGTTATCCAAGTTCGCACAGTAAATAACATTTTAAAACTGCAATCACCTATCAGCCAGCATCACATTGAAGGCATCTTTAAACATTCAAGCAAAAGACTGCTGGCATTAACTACTGAACCATTCTCACGCACACACCACACACACCACATTATAATTACATTGTTTCCAAGATACGGTAGATACTGATTTTTTTTTTTCCCCCACAAGAAAGGTATCAAAATTTTTGCTACTAAAAGATGACAGTGCTTACACAAGAATAAGTACAAGTTAGCTTGCAAATACAAGACAATGACAAAAAAAAGTCTTGAGTTGTCTGAAGAAGGATTTTAGGCTTTTCTGGCATCCAAAACCATGAGTAAACTCCTTAGTCTGCGACTCAAAAATCCACAAAATATCAACCTACTTTGGAATACTAAGTATTCCGTATTTGATAACCCTGTATTTTACAATATGCTTACTGGTTTCAGCCTAGCAACAAAGAGTAGTTATAGATATCTATTCTGACTGGAGAAATAAAGCTCTCCTCCCCCCAGAATGAAAGTGTTGGAGGGGGAAAAAACCCATCTGACATCAATTTAAAATTAAAAAAAAAAAATAATCTATTTAGTAATGATCCTCATCTAGGATAGGTATGTGCATAAGAGTACTGTATCTCATATACTGTACTGGCCCTGTTACACAAATTAAAAACCCCAACGGTTAAAAAGCCAACCAAAATGCTATACACAAAACAACCCAAACATTTTTCTCCCAATGTTCTTCCTCTCATAATGTGCAAAACAACAAAAAGGCAAAAAGACTAAAAGCAAATTTACTGTTACTGTCTTTCTCTTGCCTAGTGCTTTATGACCTTGCCCATGTTACAAAGTCAATAGGGACTATGCAGAACTTTGGTATAAAAATGTCACATAATATTACTATCACAGTCTTGGGGATGACCTTTAGTAATTCACCCCAATGTTTGCTGAAATAATACCATATTAAAAATGAAATAAACCACATTGTACTGTACACACACTTTACACATTAAGCACAAAAAATAACTAGTAAAACTAATACTTAAAAGAAAAAAAGTCTTTTGCAAAGAGACTAGAAGTGGTGTTCTGTCTCATCTTCACCTGCCAATCATTAAAGCCAAATTTAAGTTGGATTTTTAAAAATGAATAATTTTAAGCTACAATTTCTCCTAGATGGAGACTGGTCTTTTGTTGATTTCCCTTTAAAGTCACAAATGTATGTATCTAAAACTGATGCAATGCAAGTTTTTAATCAACTTCCTGAAGGCTGCGACTGGGAGGGAGGCGCCATGACGATCTGGGAAAGCACCGGCTCCGTGCTCTGGTCCGCCATCTGGGTGAGAACGGAGGTGGCCACTGCTTCTGCCTTGGAAGTTGAGCTTACACCGTTGGAAGTGCTGACAGAACTGTGCTGAATAGCCTCTGTGTGTGGACTGCTTGGCACTGATATGTCTTCAGAACTGTCATCTTTATCTGCAGCTGAAGAAGAAAAATTAATATTTTTTCCCCCCCCAGGATGCAGACCACCACGTCCCAGGTAACAGCAATCATGCCCTAAACAATTAAAATTCATGGTACAACACAGCAGAAATTGCAAAACAATTTTATTTTCATTATCTAAAGATGAGAGGACAGAGTGTATCCTCACCAAGTTCGCTGATGATACCAAACTGGGAGGGGTGGCTGACACTCCAGAGGCCGCGCTGCCATCCAGCGTGACCTGGACAGGCTGGAGTGCTGGGCAGAGAAGAACCTAATGAGGTTCAACAAGAGCAAGTGTAGGGTCCTGCACCTGGGGAGGAAGAATGCTAGGCACCAATATAGGTTAGGGGTGGAACTGCTGGAAAGCAGTTCTGAGGAGAAGGATCTGGGGGTCCTGGTAGATAGGAAATTATCCACGAGCCAGCAATGTGCCCTTGCCACCAGGAAGGCCAATGGAATCCTGGGCTGCAGAGGGAAGGGTGTGGCCAGTAGGTCGAGGGAGGTCATTCTCCCCCTCTACTCGGCACTGGTGAGGCCACAACTGGAATACTGTGTCCAGTTCTGGGCTCCCCAGCTCAAGCGGGACAGGGAAATTCTGGAGAGAGTCCAGCATAGGGCAATAAAGATGACTGGGGGATTGGAGCACCTCCCTCATGAGGAAAGGCTGAGAGAGCTGGGACTCTTTAGCCTGGAGAAGAGAAGGCTGAGGGGAGACCTTATTCTTGCTTAGAAGTATCTAAAGGGTGGGTTGAAGGAGGATGAGGGCAGACTCTTTTCAGTGGTTCCCAGTGTCAGGATGAGGGGCAACGGGCACAAGTTGGAAGATAGGAAGTTCCATTCAAACATAAGAAAAAACTTTGTTACGGTTCGGGTAACGGAGCACTCGAAGAGGCTGCCCAGGGAGGTTGTGGAGTCCCCTTCTCTGGAGATTTTCAAGACCCGCCTGGATGCAGTCCTGAGTAACGTGCCCTAGGCATTCCTGCGTCAGCAGGGGAGTTGGACTAGATGATCTCTAGAGGTCCCTTCCAACTCTGAAAATTCCGTGATTCCATGAAAACACTACTTCGTAAGCAAAAAAACCATATGGACTGCAGTATGGAATATTCAGGAAACAAGAACATTTTCACATCTTCAAAGTCATGATTAAAAATTGCCTGATTTCCCGCCTTGTAAATCAGCTGGCAGGTACCACGCCTAATTCTAAAAATGAGTGTTCATGTCAATAAGCACTACTTACAGATTAAAAATGCTACCAGATCTCTTGGTGCTATATGAATGGGCTTTAGATTTTTAACATATGCCATTTACTGCGTTTGCTTAGTAACCAAACAATAACAATTCTACATTCGGTAATTAATGCTTGTGATCACGAATATATCTGAAAAAAATATTATTTACCCCACTATATTAATTGGAAAATACTTCCACAAGGGTTCAACCCGCATTCTTGTAACAGAGTGAAGTTCAGTAACTTCTTTAGTATATAAATGCCTCTCAGTAAGACTTAAAATTGTTAAACCTGATTTTAAAAATATCTTCAAGAATACTTCAGGTGTTCTCTACAAAACTGAAGTGAATTAGCCACACACTTGCATAATTTTTTTCTCATGACAGAGGGGAAACAGATTAAAAAAACAATTCTCATTGTGCAAAACTAGAATTTACAAAATGAGCATGATTTAAAATATCTTTCTTGCACAGACATCCTAGTCATGCTAAAAATCATCCTTTTTTTCTCCAGAGCTGCGAAACTTAGCCAAGGCATTATGCAAACACTGTCGAGCAAAAAGCAGAGTTAAAGACTAAAAAAAAAGAAAAATAGCTTACTGTTTTTCACGCAAAATTAGAAGCATCGACACTTTTTTGTATCACTTTGTGCTACTTCATGTTTTCAAGTATTTTTCACAAGAGTTTTATACGCTGACTTAAACCCAGTATACAGATGGGATACTGGAAGCCCCTTTTAAAACACTACTGACTATTGCATAATGTACCAATACAGAAAGATACAAACCAACATAGCCAGAAGAAGCAGGAACTATTTATTGCTTGTGACATAGCAATGGAACAAAGCTTGATTTTCTCTAGACTTGTCTTTGCAATCCCTTTCAGATTTGCTTGAGATTGGCCTACAAATTCAAGAGTTACCCAGGGGAAGAGAAGGGATGGGAACGGATGACACTAACACTAAAAGACGAACACCACTGTGGTATCACAGCCTTGTTTCCATAGAAAAGCAGACTAATAGCAGCTACTAAAAGGAACACTAAGCATGAACAAACAATGATGAAATGAAGTTTATGATGTACTGAGGTTTATACGACATACTAGCTATGGGTAAGAAAATTCACTAAATTAGCAATTCAAGTCCCCAGTATAAAGATCTTTGAGCAACCCCATGCATACTAAGAAAATACTCCTCTTCAAAGCCTGAAAACAAGTTTTATTATTGACGGCTTCTGGAAAAGAATGGTATGGTCTAAGAAACACTGCCTAGACAAACAAGGTAGCAATTTCTCTTACACCTCTACTACAAGAGCATGGACATAATCGTTTGAAAGTATCATAATGTTCTTATCCATGAGGCCAACTATTTTACAGATACCGCATTTTTTTCATAAACAGATCTTTCAAGCATTAAAGGAGATAGAGACATGATATTGAGGTAGGTCTGCTTACTATTACCACATATGCTAAGGCTCCATGGTAACTGTATACAGCAAGAGGAAGAAAATACTTCCGAAAGACATTTGTGATCCTTAGTAGTAATGTGCCCATTCAAGAACAGAAAAAACATGAACAATTCAGTTAACCCTATTCATCAGTATGTCACCTGTGCTACACCTCTGGCAAGACCTTCAAGATCTCATGTGAAAACAAGTAAGAAGGAACACATGCAAATTTTGTTAAAAACAAACTCTAGTGTCACTTCCTGAAACATACTGAATTCTTAATTACAAGAGTAGCATATTCTTCCCCTCAGACCGAATGAAATGGCAGTAAGTGGGACGACGTATTGAATACAGTCTCCCTGCTGTAACACCTGCTCCTCCTCTTCAGAGCTGTTGTTATTCTCTTACAAATCTCAATCTTGCTATTAGGCTTCTTTTGCTGATCCCTTGTTGCCCAAATCCTCCTTATCCTCAAAAAACAAGGGTTAGTTTTAAATGCTACAAGCCAGAGATAGAGACGAGGTAAAGTAGATCATTATGTTTCAGCCAGAGAAGGAAGGTCTTCCATTGTTCAGTAGCCCTTAACATGTATGTTGTTAATTCAAAAGAAATGTCTCTAGTAATTTCACAGTGGTAAAGAACGTGAAAAAGGCTTGATTTTCTGATGTTGATGGGCTCAGGAAGACCATGTATGCAATGGAAGAAACAGCTATGAGAGTACTTACGATCACCAACAGAAGTTATTGTATCATTAAGCAGATAAACAAACATACTGTGCTGAAGAGACAAAAGCACATGATTCAGGTATTTTCAGATTCCAGGGGCTAGAGTTGGGGACCTTACAGCAGACAGGTGATTACATAAGATACAAACCTAACACTAGTTTATGATTAATAAATTTGACTGGAAGTGTAAATCCTTGCAATAACTACAAAGTAATATTTAGAAATGAGATGCCACCCTAAAGAATAGCTATTTAGATTTCCTTAGTAGTTAGTAACTAAAGTTAGTAGCATGAGCTTTACAGGAATAGCAGCAAAAACTGAATACAGAACTCCATTTGAAGAATTAAAACCAAACAAGAAAATCTACTCGATAAATATGGAAGATACTTAAAGTCACCTCATTAAAAAGGTGACTTGTTTTCTTAAGCCTGGAGACTGGGAATAAAGAACAAAGGCTTTCAGAAGAACACAGGAAAGTCATATTTAAATTCTGACAGATTTTTTTCTTAGTTGACCAGAGAATTGCCAGGCACAGGACTGTGGTTTCAAGACTGCAACTGATACATACCAGAATTATAATGCAGCTAACAATGTAGAAAAAAGCCCAGGCATTTTAGCTTTTTAATGGCTCCCCCAGCTTTGCCTCAAACCAAGGAAAACGAACGGTCTGGATTAGAAATTAATCTACAGAAGTAACGTGTGCTGTACATTAAAATGCTGAAAATTTACAGACCTACATCACATGAACTTTCCTGAAGGCTACATAGCTCCTAGACAGTCTGGGTCATGAGAAGGAGCGAGCTATTTTGGTAATGGAACACAACATGGGCTAGACTGAGCTATAGAAAGATTTTAAAAGTACCAAACAAAGCAGAGAGAAGACTCTTGAGGATTTACTAAAAAGTACCCTTTTAGAGCAGTCAAACATTGCTGCTATTTGCTTCTTAGCATTGCTTACCAATAGCTTTCAGTAAGGTAAGCAAACAAAGAGAGATTTCAGTCTTCAGGAGGAGAAATCCCACCAAAAAAAAAAAGGCGGGGGGGAGACCGAGTATGCAAGCACTGACATGTGATCCAGAGCTTCCTTTCAGTCCCTTGATGATCACCAGAAAGGAAGCCTCATGGTACTTTTCATCAGGCCATCCATGGACTATAGAGGGACTCAAGCCTAGAAATGCTCATTTCCAGTGAGTTGGCCTTTGTGAATATCCCCTGCGGTCACCAAAGGACTGTTGCCTGTCCAGACCACGCTGTAGGAACATACTGGTTTGAGTGGTTCAAATTATTTGAGGTCTGACACTGGTTAGTCTCCTCCTACCATTTCTTTAAAATTAGAGAAAGAACACAAAAAACCCATTTAACACCACCTACATTGCAGCCTCTATTTATCTTCCTTTATTCAGCTTTATACAAATGTTCCTGAACAGTATGATGTCCTTTTGAAAAATATTGAAGAATACCTAAAACACCCTTTTCAACTTTTTACAACTCTAATTTTCACAACACATTTTCTTCTCACAAGTTTTCACCTTTTTCCTGCTCCAAGTCCAGAAAAAGCTGGAGAAAATATAGGAGCATTGCAGAAGACTTTTAGAAATAATCTGGTATAGAAGAGCTAAAATGAAACATAAGTGAGCAGCATTTAGATTTCTCCTATACACGGCACTTTTTCTTTTCCTCCCTAATGTTTAAAGATGCATTCAGAACCAATAGCATCCTTCTTTGGGAAATAAAAAACTGTAAACTGGCTGAACACTGAAACATTGCAACAGAAAATCATCCATACTGCCTCAAAGCGCAATAACAATTTTTCTGGTTTCTCTGTCCTGATGACACCCGCTTTTAAAGCAGGCGCAAGACTTTTTAAATAAGGAAAATATGATCCCAAGAACAATCTTAGAAGAAGAAAGGGCTATCTGCACTGTCATGCCTTTCACTTGACCTAAGACAGAAATGTGCCTGGGAAATCCGAAAGATCTTAAAAGATATGTAAATTTAAGTGCCAAAAATACCCTGAAAAGCAATAGATTATTTGTACCTATTTAAGTGCATCATACGTGAAACCCCATTAAATTGTGGACTTAGCTGTTAAAAAACAGTCTGCATGGTATAAACTAGCACTGTCTCAGCAGCGTACAATATTTAGCACTGCAGGAGCTCTGTAATCCGGTGTCTTCAATTTCTTCTGCAGAGACAGTTAAACCACTCGATACGTTTCTGAAGCAATTCAGCTTAAATTACTTGATGAACCTAATATGTTTATTTAAAAATATTTTATATGAACACCATTTTCATGGTCGTATTAACTGAAAGCATTGTTTCCTCTCATAAATTGTACTTGCGGGTATGTCACTTAGCCAACATGCTTCGCTAACAATAATCACATGGAGATAATGTGACAAAATCCTTTCAGAGGGATCGCACTACAACTATCATTCCTGTTGAACTTTGACTTTCAAGGGACTTTTCAAGAAACTAGGCGAGCTATGCTTCCAATCTCCTTGCTTGCTATTATTTTTTTCCTCAAATGTAGGCTTTTCCACTGTTCAGTATTTTAGTTCTTATTAATTTTGCATTCTTTAGTAAATTAGGCACATTATAGTCCTTTTCTGAGGGCAGAAAATAAGCATTACTAAACAGGCCATTTGTTAATTCTTCAGCGAAGAAATCCTTAGCAGGTAATTAGTTTGCCAGTTTAAGACTTATGTTTAAATATTTTTCATGCCAATTCAGGGACATGCATCCTCAATACATCAAACTTCAAGAAACCTACTTTTTTTTTTAAAAAAAAAAACAAACCTTGCATGCATAATGTTATCCCCTAGTAGCTTCCGTATGAAATTATGTTGTTCTGTCAGATGGGAGCCATAATGGCCTCATCCCTGCAGCAATCATTGTTAATATAAATCCCAAACATATTTCTACACTGTTCCAATTTACTCCAAGATGCTATTTTCCATCTTGTCAAAATGACTGGAGATCAAAAGACCAAGATTTATAAGCTCAGAACTGACAAAATCAGTATTCTAAATATATATGGCAATAGAGAGCTGCTAAATCTCCTGAATCTTTTAAATTAAAAAATATTGCCCATTCTGATGAAATTGCTTACAATGACTACAAGTAAAGATGGTGGCCATTAAGTTTTATCGCAAGCACCTGAGGATCTGTTTGCATGCAATACAAAATGTTCCTTTATTCTCCTGAATTACTGACACTGGCAAATTAAAATGAAGTGGCTACATATGGCAGAAACAATCTTCACATTTACAAATATCCTGAAATATCACTAAATCATAAAAACGAAAGCTGTGGGTTATATATTATGAATGTTGCCTAATGCATTCCCAGCTCAGTTATTTGTAACAAATTTGTGTACAATGGACAAAATTGGCCATTTATTCTACAGCAGCAGCAGCAGCTGGTTTTGGCACTGTGTATCATATCCAAAAAGGAAGTTACAAGTCGGGAAAGCATAATTAACCTTTAAAATGCTGGAAGGATGAAAAATCAAATGAGCAACTTCAAGTAAAAATATGGATTAGAAAAAAATGCTACTGAAACTCTCAGTATTCCCTTCAGTATTAGAATTGCTTTTTAAAATACCCTGTTTATAGAAAAGTAGTCGCTTAACGTGGAAATCAAAACAATCTAGAAGCCATTGTACAGTAGAAGCCATGAACCTGCATCTGATTATTTTAACGGCTTGACTGATCCTGGATGTTATGGTAAATGAGGACAGCTGTTATATTACCTCTACAGAAATCTCATTACGATGAAGAAAAAAACCCACAAGGAGCTTTCACTGTACTAGGCTAAGATAAAGTATAAAAAATGGTTTTATCATGTGCTTTTAATACTTTAATCGTGTTTTTCAAAGCAGGTGTAGAAACTGATAGTCCTTAAATGCTAATCATCATATGCATTTATTAAACCAACATAAAACCTTCAATGTTATGCAACACTTCAACTGAAAGGACTTAAAAATATATTTCTAAATATCACATATTCATTCCTTCTTCCAATAACCTTCGAGATTTAAAAAAAAAATCTTTAATATAATATTAGAACTGCACCTCTCAATTTTAATGTTCGTTCAGTTCACTTTGGCAGCATTTCATTGATGCAGCCTAAGGCAATAGGTAATGGAACATTACTCACTATGATAGCCAGATTTCTTCTGCATGGCGGTTACAGGGCAATCTTTATGAGCCAGAAGAAGCTGTTTCAGCTGTGCCACTTCATTTCTCAGCAGGGTGACTTCATTCTAAAGGAGAAGAAAGTTACGTACTTTACCAGGCTCAAACTACACAAATTTTGAAGGTAAGTATTAAGTTTTATAGGATTTTCAGTTGTTCATTTAGGGTTAGATAAAATACAAGAAGTTTCCATTTGGTATATATTGCAAAAATGTACACATTTCTTCTATCTCAGAATACGTAAATATTAGCTGAAACTTGGCTAACTTTATTTTATGATTTTCTTAAACTAGGAAATGCTTTTTTTGAAAATACAACATTTCAGTTTTTCAGTTTGCAGATGCAGAGTCTACATATAGTCTCATTTACATGATCCAGCTACTGTAAAACTCTTCTGCAAGGTTTTGTGAGGTACTCTAATCATAGTAAATCTACAGTTAACTACCCACATTTTAACAGATGCCACAGCCAACATTAAAAAAGGTTAAAAAAAATAATCAGCCAATGCAGAATTATTTTTGGTGACCATATCTGTATGTGGACTTTGAAAAAGGAAATCTCGTCTACTGGAAAATAATTTAGTGTTTGTTAATTTCCATATTAATTTTCTCTTTGGTAACCATACATAAACATGTTGTATGAAGGAATCATTGATAATAATGACAAAATCCTGAAATGTCAGCTTATGTCGCTACAGCAGAGTGTAATCTAGGAGACAGCACCTGCAGAATCTAGTGACGGGGTTCATTTCCAGGCTGTGCCTTTCTGCTATTGGGTGACCTTCAGCAAGGTCATTTTACTTCTTTGTGCTTCAATTTCCCCATTTGTAAAATGGAGGACAGTGATACTTACCTTCCCTGTAAAGCAGTTTGATACCTACAGATGAGAAGTGCTACATAACTGCATTATATGTGACAATCCAAATTAAAAATGGTATGGCATTTTGATAGACACATTTTCATTTTAAATAGCAGAAAAATGTTTATGTATCTACAGAATCAAGTTATCTGTAATGCTTTGTGATCCACACATCTTGTCACAATATGCGCTTTTCACGGGTTATTTTATTTTAAATATAAATTGATACTTGAAGTTACGTAAACTAAGAACCTTCGCACATTAGCATAATATACAACACATGACATAATTGTTTGGTAAATGCATATGTTTATGTTTGGGAGCAAGTTAAAGAAAAAACAAACACAAAAATTGGATTGCAACTAAAATTATTTGGAAAAAATAAAACATGAGAAAGTCAACCTATTTACTTGCAAGCTAGAAATAAGGCTACGCACTCAGAAGAGATGAATTACAACCAAAAGGATTCCAAAGTAAGGAAGACAATTTTTAAGAACAGAATTTATTAGGTTTAATTACACTAAATAACACAGCTTATAAATAATGTAACTAAAATACCAGATTTTTTTAAAGACAAGCTCCTCTTTGTAGCTTCTCTCTCCATTTAGAAGACAAAAAATTTCAAGCCTTTATACTTGCAAAATCCTCTTAAATTATTAAGGGCCACTTTTTTATTCAGTCATTTTATTGTGTGAAATATCTCTTCTAGAAACTTTATATTTAAAACAAAATCAAGAGCTGAAAGAAAGCCAAAAGTCTGACTTCATGGATGTTTCTAATGAAAGAAAAATGTGACTGCAAATAAAGGTTGCAATGAAAAAAACCCAAGCAAAAACCCCACAAATTCTCTACCAGCTGGCATTACATGTCCTAAAATCTTGGGCTGCTAAGAAAGCACACTATTTCTGCCTCCAGCTCTCAGTCTCCTCTTAGTTCATCATGTTGTTTATTGAGGAGCCACAAATCTGGATGCCAAGCAGGCAGCTGCACAGAATTGACATAGCTGGGGGGACAAAAAAAAAGCGCTGATGTAATTTTGAGACACTTCTTGATAATCTACAGAAGCAGCAACATCCAAGAATATGAAATGTACTTCTGTTAGTTTAAGGAATGTCAGCAAAATAAGTGGTCAAATCCGGAAAAGGTTTTCAGAAATTTTCTACCTTCATCTCCCACATTTTAAGGAATAATTTTACATGCAAACAGCATATATAAGTATGAAGTTGCTGTTTATCAGTGTAAATAAAACTAATGTTTATGAAAAACTTTTGAAAAGGCAGTTTATAGATTAATGTCAGTTGTATTATAAGTACTAAGAACTTCGCTAACAGAAATAGAAAAAGCAAATACATTATCTTACATTAAAGCAGATTTGAAAAAATGGAACAGCATTCCTATACTAGAAAAAAAAAGTTAAGGTATTCTCATTGAATACATAGCTAGCAGTGTTACTAACATGAACGCTGTGTGCCATGCACAAATAATTCCTGAAAGTAGAATAGAGTATGTCTGCTAGACACGTGATACGTGGAATGTCACAGAAAGGCAATCCACGGTTGTCATTTACATATTACCAGTAAGAACCACTTCTAAGTGGTAATAAAGGGGGGTTGTTACAACCAACTCCTATACACATCGTAGTTTCTTATCATGTATGGGACAATAGCAAGTCTTTCCATATCATTCAAAACATGTTAATGTGTGGTAGTTATTTAACGTGTGGTTAACATGCTGAAAACAGGCCAACAAGAAACACATGGAATAAACGCTTAGTTGGCATGAATGAAGATTATTTCAAGTTTTCACACTGGAAAGGTCCTCCTCATTAATGAGATAGAAAGTCAAGAGTAGGCATCAACATTTCTTTAAATAAGCATGAAATATACCTCACATGCTGTCTAGAAGAATTCTTATGTTCCCACATTTCAAAATGTGCTAACATTAGAAAGCAGGTTTCTGGAGGAAAGCTTACGTATTTTTACCTGCACTCCATTTTTCAAAAGATAGTTTCCCTTCTGTATTCTTATGAAGGTACGCCACGCAGTGTACAATATGTTCTTCTCTAGCTGCCTATTCCTCCCTGGATCCAAAATATGTATGTAATAGTGGGACCAGATTAACCCTGACTCAGCAAGGTGTGGGACAATATTTGTGAGGTATATTTACCAAAACTATCATCAGAGACAGGTAGATGTGACTTATAGGGATAGGGGATTGTCTGTGGCCGAGTGAAACACTGCTCTTCCTGTTTCTTTTTGGACAGCTTCAACAAGACACCCCTATATGGGAAAGGACCTTTACTTACGGGCGTTTCTTTCATAATTTAGCCTTCCTAAAGCAGCTTCTGCAGCATTAGCATAAACCACCACTTGATTGCTGATCCTTTAAAACCTACAGTGACCTCGTGAGGAAGACAGGCCATTCTCCTACTCATACTTTGCCTTCTAAGAGTATTAAAGCAACAGGGACCAAATACAAACCATATAATGAACTTTGACATCTGGTCCTGCAATACGATTGAACGGCCACTGGGGACACACTGTCCATACTTCCTTAACGTGTTATATAGCAAACCATACCCTGCAGCATTGTGCAAGGCTCAGAGGCAACACAATATGGTATATAAAATTTAAGATCAATAAAAGAATCAACACATTAGTGGAAAACACAGTCTACAAAAAGCAAACAGTAAATAAACTTTAAAAGGTTGGAAGCATGGAAAAAAAAACTTACATAGCAGAGCCTATAATAAAGAGAGCCAACCTCACCTAAGTATGTTACTCGTGTGATGTAGTAGGCGGAAGTTTTCCATTAAGCAAAAATTTGAAAAATAATGCTTCATAAAGAAATTACATTCAGACATTTAAAAAAAGAAAGTAGGCAGAAGTTAATCTACAGAAAGCTGAGAACCACAGAACAAAATATATACATCAACCAAGTGAATCTCTTAAAAATCTGTAAGTACTGTTAGAGAGTTTCCAGTCTTAAAAACCTTGACATTGACATTAGAAGCTTTGACATACACATTACAAGAAAGTTACTAACTGCACTGAAAGAAGTCAGAATTGTTATGTGAAGCAATGCAATGTAGTAATTTTGGTATTAACCTGCTTTTGGAAACGTGACATCTCGATAAATTCAGCTGAGCAGGTCATTTAGACATTAAACAAAATATGAACTACTAAACCCTAACACTCAGTCCATAAAACTGTACTAAGGCAAAACTCCAAACTTATTAAATTTACTATTAAATATAAAGTAAGTAATCATGGGTCATTACTGCCCACTATGCTGATCAGCTGTGTTAGCCTGTCAAGTGAAGAATTATTATGGAAATATAGGACTGATTAATGTTTTCACATAAAGTATGGTTTAATTATTTCTCTGACATTCAATTTTCTTTACAAGTCATTCTGCTCTTCACAGTTAACAGTTTTGCTTTTGGCAGACCATAAGAAAATTCTTTTTCTTGAATTCACTATTACGGAGTTAACTCTTGGAAATCTGGAAATCTTTTGGTTATGGTACTTGCATCATATTTGCTTACAAAAATTGGTATGTATAAGTTAAAGGCAGTTCACATAATACCAAAAATTACTTTCACTAAAAAAAATGAAATATAGACAATCTTTTTTGTTCTTTGTCTTCCTGTAGATCTACCTTCACTTGTTTCTTAGATTATTCAAGCTATAGTGCTACAAACCATTTTGTAATTAATGGATTTACAGTAAGGACTGTGACTGCACTAAAGGAACATGTCTAAAGACTGAACAGGTATGAGAAGACTACATAATTGCAAGAAATTTAACTAATGCTGGTGCACAGGAAACAATTCCACATTGTGTGCTTAGGTAGGAATTTCTTACATTTTACAGTCTGGGATGCTGAGTATTTTTAAAGACATGAACATGAAGACAACTGATAACACTATAATTTCAATTACATGATAAAAAGTAATCTCAATGTGCCCTACTTTCCTGTTGGTCAAACTAGGACATTTTCTTTACCAAACAGCATGAAAGAGGAGTTTTAATAGGAAGGAAGGGATCTGTGAATTTGACTCAGCGAATAGCTCTGCTGAAAGAACAAGTGAAACTTTAACATATCAAAATACTTTCCATTGCATTTTCTAAATGAAGCATTCATTTAGGAAATGACATCATTTTTCCTTTCTGTAATTTTCAAAACAAAGCTTTCTGACATTTCATTCTGAAACACTACTTTGTGCCAATTCTCATGTGCTGCTGGAAAACATTAAGAAAGCATGCTTTAACATTTAATAGTAGTTTAAACAAAAGGGTCATGGATTGTTCTACAGGGGGAAAAGCATGTCCACATGACAACTTTCCAAGACTGACAACCTCAGATGAGGTGGAAAAATGACTTGCAACATACACTAGCCTACCCTCTTACAGTATACCTCCCTCACTATGTGATTTACGCACACTGGGAGGGCAGTGTGGTGAAATTTGCACTGCCACTGCCTGTGCTGTACCTGTTCTGTGGATAAAAGAGGCCTTCAGTTTCCAGTGATGTCAATCTGGCACCTTTCACGAGCACTACATTCACTTTAAAGGAAAAAAAGTGAAGTTAACAAGAACCAAAGGAAATCAAACCAAGTCTTATTTAAATAACTCAGGCTGTGATACAAATTATTAAGAGCAAGATGTTTTTAAGGTAAGGCTATTACTTTGCTAATAAGCCTTTACTCCAGTGCATCTTGTCATCCTTGTTTAGTATCACAGTCTGAAAGTTATTTAAAATGGAACAAAGGATAAAAGGGTATGATCCTAACATTTACACATCTTGAAATTTGAGTATTCCCTTATATTCTTATTTTACTGCTATATGCAATTAGTGCTGAATTTTCAATTCTGACCTGAGCCACCAGTTACAAAACCGTTCATATCTCAGATTTCATGCAAAATTTAATTTCCATTGATCTAGGATCACTGTCTAAGAATGGAAAAACTTACTAATTTTTACTTGAAATAAAAAGTGTACCTGTAACTGGCCATTTAGAGAGCTCAGGTCCTCCGCTTTCTTCTCCAATGACTGCACCCAAACTTTCCGTTTCTGTCGGCATCTGGAAGCAGCAGCCCGGTTTCTCTCCAGAAACTTTCTTCTTTTCTCATCAGGATCTTCATTGGCAGCTCTTCTTCGCCGACCACCTGTATTTGGTGTTTGTGGCGTAGGCTGAGCTGGTGATGCCTGAAAACAGTAAAAAGTATTAAAGAAGTTAACAGTGTAATACTATTCGTGACTTAATCCATAGCACTAGCATAAATACACATTGCATCTTGAGCATAGCATTCACAACATTTCTAAATACATTCAGGTTAAACACGTTTCTTTTGTGGAAAGCTTTGTCACTTAACTCCACAGCTATGTTTTGAAAATTTTTACTGTATTTACACTCCTTACCATGTTACGTTAACATGTAACATTTTAATCATGGCTCTAGCTTTGGTTTAAAATTGCACTAGAGGAAGCCGCTCACTTCACAGAGTTAAATTATATGACATTTACATTTGGCAACTGAATAAACCCTGGAAGCAATAGTTCTTTAGATGGACTCTCAGACATTCTTTTACTGATTCTGATGACAGAAGTATTTACAAGAGGTAAACTTTAAAAAACTCTTCCACCCAAAATAGCTTTTACAAGTTACATTTAGCAGGAAATAAATTTTCTACTTTTGACCCTTCCCGAATACTCTTCCCAGAAACCTAGTCACAACTGAAATACTACACAATTGTTTATGCCTAATATATAGAAGCTCTTTGACAAATGCTGCCAGTGCTGATGCTCACTGATCCCTGGATCTCCAGGTAGCAATCTCCTACTTGTTGATGTGTTTCCCACCGCTGCATACCAATTTCCTCTATATGCACCAACATATTATGACAGGATCAAAATATTTCATTATTTTAAATTATACATTATACTCTTTTCACAGCTGTATACAAACCCTAGGCAAAATTTAATGAATTATAACAACAATATAATGGATCTTAAAATACTTCAAAGTGATAGGATAGACAGAATATAACTGTCTTCACAACATATTCACAGGTGTACCTGCACATTCAGTCTAGCACAGTAAGAAAGTTTTATTTTTAAATTAAAAACACCAAACACATATCAGTTGGCATATTGATTTTAGCATAAATTCTAGATAGCTAATAAGAAAAAAAACCCTGGGAATCAAATCAGCCTTTTAGGAATGAAACACTTACAAATTTATTTTTTTTTTTTTAAATACTAAAGTAACCACAAAATAACCAAACAGCAAGCTTTTCATCTTGAAAATTCTGCTATGTGATATTATGAAAATATTCTTTTAAAAAACTTAAGGTAGTATGGGAGAACAGCAGCCCTAAGGAGGGGATCATTTTACAATGGGTAACCTTCTTCCTCTTTCTGCTCCAAACGTAGTTGTTTGATTTCACTGGCCAGTCTAAGAATCTGAGTGCTTTCAGTAAGAATGCAGGTCCTTCCAGTTCTGGGCCAAGTATATAGCTTTTATAAAATCAGTATTATGCTATGAATTCTGAAAACAACTTCCAGAGATTTTTAAAAGCATTTTGAAAACACATTCCAACAAGTTTTTCAGAAGTAGAACTGCAGCAATCCTCCAAGATTCACCCAGGAAAGTATCTCTTTCCTCCAGCAGCTCTCCCACTTCCAGTCTGACTCAGAGGTCCTGTCCTTTTTTCCTCTGTTCTCATCTATCATCCCAAAGGGACAGCACGCCATTCCTAAACTCAGAGCCCCCCTTGCAGTATCTGGGATGGCACAACATACTTAATCACACGGCTGAAACTCTTTGCATGGCAGCCCAGAAAAGAGACTTGAAGCAAATTAAGATAAGCATGATTCCCGATGCAGTTAAACAAATTTCTGAAGACTGTTTATGATATAAAATATTAAACAGATGCAACATAAATACGAAAGAAAAGCACTTAGTTTTTTCTAATATATAATAACCAGCTGTACAATTTTCAGTTACCACAGAGTTTCCTGTTAACAAACTCCAGAAATCAGGAGGACTTAGTTCTAAACTTGAGCAGATAGAGAATACCTATTTTGAAACTATCATCTTGGGTAATATATTCTAGAAGCATTTAAGAACATGTAAGAACTATAAACATTTTACTGCTACAGAACTATTGACTCCAAGAGGAGTCTGTAGCACATGTTAACCTCTATTTTACAACTCAAGAGTAAAAAAAAAAGATTTTTTTTTTTCTTTTTTGCATAACAAAGAAGGGGGTAGGAAGTACATGTCCACTCTGTTGTCATACCGGTGTTTCAGTCGTTGAAGTTGCAGGTTGTTGTAGTGATTGTGGTCGTGGTTCCTCTGACTGAGTCCTAACCAACCCACTTGGATGTCCCTTGGCAGTATCTCCATTTGTTACCTGAGGGTGCTGCTGGGTCAAGGCGGCTTTCAATCTCTGAAAGCAGAAAAAAAAGAAGGAAAAAAAAAAAAGAAAATATTCTATCATGCTAACTGGAGGAGTTATTTATATTAGTAGTTACTTCCATTTTGGAAACAGGAACTCCAACTCTAAAATACCTGTTTCTTTTTATAGGCTTTCAACAGTCATCTAGGCACATACCTACTAATAGCTGACAATTTCTTGCAAGCATGAGAATAGCAATGAGGCTTTACACAGGATGTCAGAAAGAGAAGGAAGGTTAAGCTATATGGAGAAGGAAACGTAAAGCTTCCCTCATGATGAACTGTGTCCACAAAGAGATGACTGGAAGGCTATGAACAAACAGTTGCTGAGGCTGGCATCACACAAGGCACAGATCAGAAAGGTAACAATGACACATGAGGGAAAACAGGTAAAGAACAGAATACAAACTTCTTTCCATTTTAAAATTTCCGGTGTTCTCTATCCATTTTTAAACAATTTGTTATGACTGCTGAAAAAGTCTTTACAAATACCTTTACAATCCTTCCTATGCGTAATTATTAGATAAAAGCCAAGGTCTTCGCTGAAACATCTCAATAAGGCACAAAATAATAACAAGCTTGAAATTATATCTAAAGATTAGCTTTTATTTATATAGAAATATGCAAGGTAACTGTTAGATCATGCTGTCGTACCTTAAAAAATTGCTAAAAGGTTTGAAGTTCTTCCTTTATTGGACACAGACACTACGAAGAACAGTAACTTCACAGTTCAGCTGTATATAATACATTCAAGAGTCACTGACAACTTGATAAGAGTATTTTAAAGCATTTTACTGACTACTTCTTGAAAATTATTTCACTTGACTTTTGATGAATTCTGTTAAAACTATAACAGATAATATATTCTATTCACAACAAATTCTTAAGTGATAAAGGGTCATAATAAATTTCAGTAGATAAAACTGCTTGTAATTCCAGATCTTTCTTAGAATTTCATTAATATTGCATAATTTATCACAAAATTTTCAGTTTTACTGAAGAATTTACCTTACTAGACAAATGGTATTAAAGAATGTTTTTCTACTGAGCACTGGATTTTTAAAGAATCCAATAGAAGTTTGAGAATAGATTAATGACTTAATACATAAGAGTTTATAAAAACTCTGATAACTTGTATCATCATATTTTAAAATATGAACAGAGTATTGCCAAAGTACTACTATTAATAGAATGTCTTAAAAATGCTGGAGATAGGCTGCATTTCGCCAGCTCAAAATAAGCTGAAGACTTTGCACCTATTTATGTAGATATCTCTATAAACTGTAGTATCCCATGTCTCTCAACAATTAAGTCATTGGAATATAGTGACAGCTCTCTCCTACCCTTCCTGGTGCAACAGATTGCAGATTACCTCTGTCAGAACTGCAAAAAATCTTCAGGTCTGCAATATGGCAAGTTACATCAACCATCAAATCCATACAGTTGACTGTAAAATCTAACCACCACCAGTAGATATCCCATTTGAGGACCACATGAGAACTGAGAAACTCCAACGTTCCTCTGCTGGCTTACTATTAAGTAATCTTTAGCCAGTGACTTCTCTAGTAAGTCTTTTCTGTAGTGACTGCTCTAGATTGAATTAACAGCACCCATTACCCCAGATGGGGACTGTTCAAGGGTACTTAAAAATTCAGTGTTAACGAAGTTGTTCCCCACCTCAATCTTCTATCAACTTTCTAAGTTTCCCAGAATGAAGAAGGTGCTTTCAGAAAAGTACGCAAAACAAATTGACAGTAATTTCCCCAGTGCTCAGCTCTAACAAAAATTTAGGGTAACTGCAGGCATTAGGGCAGGACGACACACATTTTTAAGATAATGTGCCCATAATTCTTAGTATATGTACAACACTCTGAAAATCCTAAGCCCTTAGGTAGTTGTTTTAACACTTTCTTTACAGCATTAAAACAAACTCAAGAATGAATTCGTACCTTCCTAATTCACCTTGGAAAAATAAGCTAACAAAAAAATTTCAGTCCCTGTCTCCAGCTAAACAAGCACAAAAAGGTCTAAGTGTTTTCTAACCGTCTAACTAAAATTTCTAAAACCAAGCTCTATGATTAATTACAACAATTGAAAGGGTGGTAAGATGATTTCCCCCCTGCTCTCTAATCTGGTCATTAAACACATCACTTCCAAAATCACTTTAAAAAAAAGATTTTTTAGAGAAAGTAGCAAGTAGTTTATGTTAGTATGACAATTTTATCCAATATCCTTTCCATAAGTTATTAACATCTGATTTTTCACAATGTATTTTTGTTTATTACCTGAATTAATTCAGGAGTATTTATTGGATCACAACTTGCTGTTTAGCAGGATGTGACAAACTTTCAGCAGTCAAAATCAAGACAGTTGTGACAGTACAAATTAGTTGTAACAAATTAGATACAATGTGTCTATTTTAACTTCTGCTGAGGTTTCAAAGGGTATGCTTTCTTTTATTTCAAGCCATCATACTAGGACATTTTAAAAAGTTACTGTCTCAAAAATTACTCAACCAAGACATAGCAACTTGCTGTATATATGCACCGCTTCCACTGCCACGAGAAGTAAAATGATTAGATTTTATCCAACTCAAGTGTGTGAATATGTAAGCTCAGTGATGATAAGCTAACTTCTAATTTCCATGGCAGTGGAGCATAAACATTTATATAGTAAGTATGCGTACGGCCAGAGTGTCTGATCTCTGCTCGTGATTGCATGAGAAAATCTTGATGTAAGCATCCTCCACAAAAATACCCCAAAACAATAGTCTGTGAAGTCCTAGATGTGCTTTGTAGTGCTTGGTTAAAGTTGGTTACTTAAAGAAAAAGCTTTGCTAGTATATCCATTTCCTCAGTGAAAGAGAGCCCAGGTTCAGAAGATTCAGGAGATGAAACAAAACTAATTAGGGTGGTTGGTTGGTTGTTTTTTTTAATGTGCACATAAGGCAAGCAACTGTTATTATTGTCTAGCTCTATTCTTTCTACTTCTGCATTTCTGGGTGAAAGAAATATTTGCAAAGTTAACCTAAAAAGAAAGGACATTTGTGGTATATTTCACATTTAATTTGAAAATGGCAGTAGAAAGTGAAGGAAATAGCACAACACTGTCTACATTATAAAAGCTTTATCATGAGGCACAATGGATGTGCAAACAGTCAAAGTAGAACTTTGCTTTCCCTACTGTAATGCTAACATTTAAACATTATAATTTTGTAAATTTTTAAGTAAACTCCTTTTGAAAATTACACTGTTAAATGTAATGTACTATGGAAACACAAATAGAAAGGAATTATTTTTACTTTTATATTATAGAGTTTAGAAGTTGAAATTCAAATATTTATGATTAAAATTATCCACAAATGCAGAAATATTGTGAAAATCTGAGGAATATCTACAGATTTTCACAAGGAGATATCCAGCTCCTATTTAAAAGGTTTCATATTTTAGAAGGTAATGCTGGAGTAGAATACTATTTGGATGTTGTCCTTCCTGTGAGTAGGGAGATAGTTACTGCAAATATGATGAGAATCTCCGTTTTAAAAAAATAAGTATATTGAAACAAATATTAGAATAAATGTATATAAGCATTATGTGGGGAAACCTGATGACAACCAAGGTTTGTTTGGTATTATTTGGTTATTACAGGCAAACTAAAATTGGTATTTTCAAACAGCTTAATATCTTTTAAAGTCTTTATTAGCAGGGTTTTATTGTTCATGTATATCCTTGAAAACAAATCCTCACCGCATCTGTCAAAATTTGGTGGGACTAGATCATTCCATCAAGAGCTCACAGAAACAAGCTAATATTCTCCAGAAACAATTTGTGGAAAAACTCAGATCCATATTTCATATCTGCCACAAAAGCTCATCAGAGTAATAACCCTCCTTCTCCTGAGTGTTATCCTACCATCTGCTGCTCTATTACTTATCTTTATTTTGCAACTAATTAACAGCATAATCTTCTAAATTCAGCAAGTTAATTATCATTATTGTGGTCTTTGCAGCATCATCAGTCCTTATGAAGTCTTGTCTCTCCACCCCCAGAGAACATATGAAAATGAAGTAGGTTGTGAGAGGGTCTGTTTCTTTAGAGCAGGCTCATTAGGTGTTTGCTGATTAGCTCGGCATGCAGAGAGACAGGTCAGAAGAATTCTGCTGAACACAAGGTCCCACACCGCGCTCCAGCAAGTTAATGTCGATTTCTGAACATTTGCCAAGCTGCCCTCTGTCACTTCTCAGTAGAAACCTCCTGCAGAAAGCCTACTGGTTACCCACTGTGTGCAAGGTATTTCTCAGATTGTGACAAAAGGTTTATATGGGTAGGAGGAGACAGAGGGAGACGTTCAGTCTTAAAAGCAATTTTAAAGTTCTTCAGAAACTTCTGCAATCCATGCAGAAGGGTCTGAACATTAAGTTTGCATGCACAAGCTGTATGCTCAAAGAAAAAGTATGTTTTACAACTAGGAGTAACTCATGGCTCACATTTCATATACAGAAAGTACACAACTGCAGATCTTCTCACAAAAAGAGCAGAAGAATTCTGTAATATTTAGAATAATGCATCCTTATCTTAGTGAAGAAGTGTGGTTGGGTCTCTTTTTTTTTTTGCCTTTTTTTTTTTAAACAGTGTTCTGGTTTTGGCTGGGATAGAGTTAATTTTCTTACTAGCAGCTGGTATAGTGCTGTGTTTGGATTTAGGAATGTTGATAACATACTAATATTTTAGTTGTTGCTAAGCAGTCAAGGACTTTTCAGCTTCTCCTACTAGTCTGCCAACAAGAAGGCAGGGGGCACCCAAGAAGCTGAGAGGGGACACAGCCAGGACAGCTGACCCCAACTGACCAAAGGGATACCCCATACCATATGATGTCATGCTCAGCACAAAGCTGGGGAAGAAGGAGTAAAGAGGGGATGTTCGGAGTTACGGCGTTTGTCTTCCCAAGTAACCATTACACGTGGGGTAATGGTTCAGCCATTACCATCCCCACCCTGGGGATGGCTGAACACCTGCCTGCCGACAGGAAATAGTGAACGAACTTCTTGTTTTGCTTTGCTTGCACACGCAGCTTTTGCTTTACTTATTAAACTGTCTTTATCTCAACCCATGAGTTTTCTCACTTTTAGCCTTCCAATTCTCTCCCCCATCCCACCAGGGGGGAGTGAGCGAGTGGATGGGTGGTACTTAGTTACTTTACTTGAGTATGTAGAAGTTAGTTTCTTTAGCGTAACAACAAATACAGAGTCACATCAGAAAAAGTGACAATTTATATTGTGTGCCACAAAAACCTGAAACGCATTTTCCTCTTATTCAATGTCATTCTCAGTACAAGATACATGGGTATTTTCAAAAGAATAGCACTAAAATTCAGTTTGTGTGTCTGAATAAAATCTCTAGTCATATTTCACTTCAGTTCTACTAGCAACAGAAGAAAAAGGATCCAAGAATGTTCAAAAGTATAGGAACACTGCCTTTCACAGGTGTGAATGAAGCAGCTATGTTTACTACAACAACTTCAATATTGGACAATAAAATTAAAATGCAATCTAATTTCATGTAATTATTCCATAGCACTGAAACACATATAGCACTGTATTTTTCAGTGCTGAAGCAGACTAAGATTGTGATTAACACACTCTTCAACTAAATTTCAGCTTTTCCAGTTGAGAGCATCTTGCAATAAGGTCACCAATCACAAGGATTTGGGTTACTGCACAGCCAATTTTTTTTATTTTTGTTTCTCATGGCTGGCTTTTTATTTGTTTGTTTTTGTTTATGACTTTTCTTTTTTCCTCCCAGTCATTATGCCTTGCAGCTGGTATACGTTTTTCTATCTGTTATTTCAGTCAGTGAACCTGTTCTTACATCCAACTGTCGCTCTATGGAATTCATGCGACCATTTAGTGTCAGGCAACTTTAACGGTAAACAGACCAGAAGAGCATTTCAGCAAAGAAAGAACAGTGACATCTCAGTAACTTGCTTCACATGAATAACCAAAACTGCCGTGCTGAAGGAGTCTGACACTTCTGACTGAAAACTTTATCAAATACAGATAGAAATACACAGTTCTGATTATTATACATTAAGCTTGGACGCTCTAATCTAAAACCACTTTCAAATGTCATAACAGAGCCCATTTAAGAACTGAAAAAAAAAGTCTCCAAAAGCTGCCCGTAGTGGGGAAAAAAAAATACCCACTAAGTATATTAGTTCCCTTATCTTTAAAGGGTTTTAACACTTCTAGCATAGCTGAAGAAAAATTTTAATTGTGCTATAGGAAGGCATCCTATGCTCATTACCAAAAGACGTCTTCTGCCAGCTATTTTAAGCTTTAGCTTTTAGAAATCAAAATGTCAGTTTTATGAAAGTTCATTCATTATTTATGTAAAAGAAGTATATGATGCTCTATGTACAATTTGGTATATGCAACTCATAAGGAAACAACAGGTATTCATCAAAACAGAAGAAAAGTATGTTGTTTTCACATTAATAAAAATATAGAAATTAAGTTCCACAAATCCATAGTTAAATAATTAAACTCCATGGCATTAGGAAATAATGGCACTACAATCTCTAATGTGATTTTTCTCAAATTAGTTCTCATCTTCACTTAAAAAAAATAAAAGGAAGTCTACACAACAATAGCCTTTTGAAAACATGTAAAAGAGAAATGAATGAGATGAGGAATGAAATCAGAGCACAAAATGCTGTTCTTATTACAAAACTCTAAAATACACTAGTTCCTTGAAGTGTCATGCAAGACATGAACTGCAGAAATGGCCTCAGTAAAGAAAGGCACAAAGCACACATGAAGAAAAATGCCTGGTTCCTGCCTTAATTTGTGCCAGCTATTTTATCCAAAACATGAGGAGTTGTGCCTTCTACACAGGACAGATTTGTATCTGGTAACAATTTGGGGATATTGCATCTTAAAGTAACAAAGTTACTGCAAACTGTTCTTCAAGACTTTTACTCAACCTCTGAAGTAGGTAGATCTGTGTCAATTAAGAATACCTTGAAATAATATTGTCATACAGATGGTAGTAGACAATGAAGAATACCACATTAGGAAAGTATGGTCCTCAAATAAAAGAAAGATTCAAAGAATGATGGCCAAAAGCATACATGACAAAACCTTTTGGAGAAACGAAGAAACACATTAACTTTCCAGTCCCATCCACTACCAAATCTATTTTAATATCTGAGGAATAGTTGCAATGTTAGGAAACTATTTGAGCATGTTTTTTTACATTTGCTACATATTCTATTTCTATATTTTATAATGCAATATGAAAAAAATCTGTGAGACTGCGAGGTCTGTCTATAAAGAACAACAAAAAAATTTCTTCAAATAATAAATAACAAATGAAATAAAGCAACAGCCAAGAAAATTCCAGAGATCTATAAAAATCCTGATTCCTGGGCCTTGATTGTTGAGAAGGGAACAGCAGAGATTTGCCCCTTCATCCAGCTTTCTGCCCAAAAGACACTAAGAATGCTAGGCTGACAGACTTCACCCCAACATGGCTATGGCAGGCAAAAGGATACAGGAAGTGTTCCCAGTGTTCTGCTAACTTAAACATACCCGTAAATCCACAAATTGCAGTACACTGTTAATAGATGAAACATACACTGATCACTTATTAAATTTCAGTGTAATAGCTTATATTTCAACTTTAAATGTGAACTATTAATGAAATAAAAAGCAAACAAGTAGCTGTAAAACTAAATATTAAGTCTTATGTTAACTTAACCAGGAACACACATGAAAAATAAACCTGATTACCATACCTTTGCAGAATTTAGTATGTAGCAAGCAAAATTATTTTCAAGAGATACATAAAAAGAAAGGATTTGGCATCACAAAGACTTAAATTGGAAAAGTTAAATGGAACTTTACAGTTAATAAACCATCACATATCTGCCAGCAATGCATCACATGGCACAGTGAATTAGTCTTCCTATTGGAAGCTTTTCTATATAAACATTAAGCTTCTCATTAAATTGCTTTTGCTTTTACTTTAGGAGTGATAAGAATTTAAGTTTTCTATTTTTTTTGAATAGGCACTATATAAAAGTAAATGAGCATAAGAAATATACATAATTGTGATATTCTTGAATTCTGCTCATGCTTTATATGAAGCGACCAGAAAGAAGAAATACTGCAAATACCCTTTTTACAGTCTCACTTAAAAAAACAGATAAGCAATCACTGAAGTGCATATATTAGCTAAATTCTAACGAGAAGACTAACAAGACTGTTAAATTTTAAGTCTAATGATCGTTGTTTTTCTTTGCATCCAAGTGATTGCTTGTTCCAACGTGAGATCAAAGTCTTCACCACATACATGTATTTCTTTCCTCCCTTTAAAGCTTTGTAAAAGCAAATCACTCAGCAATATGCTTAATAGTGTGCCCACTATACTGGAATCCCATTACTCCAGACAACAGAATAATTAGTATTACCAGATTCACTGTTTTTCATATTGTGGTTTGAGGAGAGAAAATAGGTAAGGAAAGAAAGCCCACAGGTTTAGCTCAAGAGAAATAGATATCAAAGGATGTTAGAGGCATCCTCCCACTTATCAATACTGATGCACAAAAATATATTTTATCTAGCAGGTGTTCCTGATTCTTTTTTAGCACAAAGTAAGAGTCAGAAGAGGAACACTACTTCACAAGACAGGTACTGTTTACAGAGGCATCCTGTAAATACATAAATGGGTTAATTATTGTTTAATAATAGATTTTCTATTACTTTAGATCAGTTAGAACCAACAAGAAAAAGAAGGAACTACCTAATGTTGCAGAAAATTTTTCAAGAAATTGATTAATTCAAGCTACCACCATAATTGGATCACTAATGTTTTAAGAAAACAAAATAAACTGTCTTCTGCTTCTTTTACTCATGATTTTCCCAAATAATCCCCAAGCCCCAAAAACTGCTTGGACACAACAGAAACAACCTCCACATAAAACAATTTCTTAAGAATGTCAGTAAAACATATCTAATTACAAAACTCTTGCCAAATGGACTACATTCAGTTGAGATTCTGAAAACATTCTTAAACCACCTTTTTCTTTTCCTAGATTTTTAAAGAAAAATCATATCCTTTGGGAGGAAACATAATTCTACTTCTCTGAAGGTGATGTTCACTGTTAACATGCTACTAATCTTGTCTCTCTTCCAACTAACACTTCCTATCCTCCAATACAAGGACCAAGAAGGAGTTTAATTAAAAATCCAGTTCATTTAAAAGAATGATTGAAAATAAGATCAAAACGACCATTAACAACAGAACTAACATAGGCTGGAATTTGAAATAACAGTAAAATAAGTGCACCTGTTATTTTTCTGTTTTTATTAGATTCATACTTGCAGAATTTAGTCTAACAAAAGAAAACTAAAGTTGTTTTAAAAAGCAATAGAATTTAATTAATTTCTCAAGTTATTCTTCTTGAGGAATAATGGAGTTTTTCACTTACCAATTTAGCCTCAGACTGCACTGGCTGTGGGGAGGAAGGCCCTGGGATTCCTGGGATACTAGGCACCATGGTGACAGGTCTAACAAGCTGACCAGATAAAGTATAAAAATGAAGAAAACCTGAGTATGTTATCATAATAGAGAGCATATGACAGCACTACCCTCTGAAGCCAAAACAGCTATCGAGCTGCTTAAAACTAAGTTCTATGCTGCACTTATGCAAATCTGCTCCACTTTCAAATTAATATAGCATCATGCTTACTTACTGGAACTGCAGCAGGGACATGCACATTAGAATTTGTGATAGATGCAGGAATAGCAACAGGCATGGTTTGTCCATTAGGAAGATGTAACAGCAGAGGAAAAGGACCTGGAACTGGACTGAAAAAGGAATGAACTATATAAAAGAAAACTTATCCAGAGAAGAGAACAAGTTTACACATTATTTTAAAATTGGTTTCCTTACAGTTGTAATGTAATATTTATTTGGAGATCAAAAATATGAACTTAGTGATGTGGAGAACATGGAATTATATTTCACATGTAGTGAAAGTTGTATGTTTCATATGCAGTAAAGCACCACATTACACCAAAGCATCTCAAATTTGTACATTAACTGCAGAAACAGTAACTGAAAGTAAACAAAGTATTTTCAAATTCTGTAAGAAAACAGTTTACAAAGATTTATGTAACTTACACTATTGGTCTGTTAGACGATGGAGCCTGGGTAATAACAGTACTAGATGTTGGTGATGGTATTGCCTGCTGAATAATAACACTTGAGTCAGAACTTGTAAGCAGTACATTAGGAACCTGTAGCGATGCTGGACGAACTATTGTTGATGTAGGCTGTGCGGTCTGTGGCAGTGACACTTCCTGAGGAAAAAACAGAGATGAATCAGTTTGTAAAATATAAGTATAGACCATTAATTCCAATTGTTAAAATTAACAGTTTGATGGAACAAATCAGAATTTCCAGAACATTATGCAAGTAGAATCAGTTATACAACTAAAAACATTAAAAAAAACACGCTTTGGATGAATCATTTAAACCATCAAAGTGAAACTGTTCCAACAACAGTGATTTCAGTTTATGACAAACCCTAGTTCAGTTTATGCTAAGACTACTATTACTTATAATTCAATTTTGATCAGGTATTAAGGTTGGGGTTTTTTTGCCAAGAAACACGTGGCACTATCAGCACCATCATGTCTACCCACACTCTGAATAAGGAAAACATTTTATGGTGTCCTTATGTACGTTTCAGTTTCAGTCCATTGTTCAGATTTAAACAAGAGAAACAAAGTTTAATGGTTCAGTAAAATGGAAAAAAAAAGTCTGTCTTTTTTAAGCCTTTATTCCTTACCCCGTACTTCTCTTGAGTACTACTAAGTTAAAAATACTTGGAATGTTATATTCATAGCTTTGCAAAACATACACGTATCCTAATGCAGAAGAAATTATTTAAGCACAGTAATTAAATTTCCTTAGTTGCAGGTAAATAATAGAACTGACTATAGTTCTTAGCTTAGGAATCCAGTAAAGTACATTATCAATTAGTACCTGCATTTGCTGTTTCTGAAAACCCAGAAATGCCTTACTGTAACCGATGTCTTACTGTAACCAATGCCTTCCTTCTCAGGAAACCCTTCATATTGTCAGACTTCAGATTTACCTTCAGACAGAATTTTTCCAAGTTATTTATTCTTTTGACACTAGCTACTGCAATCAATGGCACACAAAACTACACTCTTAAGACCACCAGACATTAGTTGCTCCCCTGTTAAACCGTAGTTCAAAGAGAACATCTCATACTGGTGTCATATAGGCTCTGAATTAAGCTGAAGTTTTTAAAACTCATCCACAAAGCTTTAAGTAGTAAGGTCTTAGCTGTCTTACAGATTGTTTTTCTCATACATCCACTGCAAAACATGTGTGCTCCTCTGAGCACTTCATAAAGCTGTAAGCGGGCTTTAAAATAGAAAGGACTTTAGATGATGAAATTTTCTCCCTTCAAAAGCTCAGAGGCTAGATTTCTCATTGAGGTTTCATTGGTTCATTCAGGCCTTTCCCCAAGGGACCTAAAAGACTATTTAGAGTGAACGAGAGTTTTTGGAGAATAACAGCGAGCTCTATTGAGGAAAGCAAGAATTTTTTCTTTAGTATCAATCTGGTGTACTTATAAACATTGTAATATTTGAACACAGTACCTAGGAATTACAGATGAGTGTTCAGTCAAAAGAAGAAAACATCCAGTATGGAATTGCAGAAACAGAAAAAAATTGGGAAGAGTTGACTAATGCATATTCTTAGGACTGGACTGAATACTCCTTTACCAAATTCCTTATTTGCATAACAGCTATAAAGATCTTATTCAGTGAGACGAGCCACAGGGAAAGCATAAAGGAGTCTGAACTGCTTGACTGTGTGAAATTAGAGGAAGGTATAAGGGGAGAATACTTGCCCTGATAATCTTTTGGCAATGGTCAATTCAGAAATTAGTAACTGCACATTCTTGACTGGTTTCAGCTTCCCTCTTTCCTGCCTCCTCGTCGCCACTTTTACCTGTCTCATTGCTGTGAGCAAGGAGGCACTAGGAAGTCCGTTCCCATGGTAGGGATCTGACACAAGAACACCCATGTTTGCCCCTAACAACCAACAGAGGTGTAAGAGCTCTTTTTCTTGTTCTTCCTTTCACCTGAAACATCTTCATACATGGCAACCACATATATAAATAAAAAAAGTATATGTATAAATATAAATTTAGATATACGAACACCACAGAATAAATAGCTATGGCAAAGTAATTCTAATTTCCATAAAAAAAGAGGAAAAAGACAGTCGGCTAACAGCAGGCATGGAGCCATGTATATAGCTTTAACACAAAAATGTAAACTAACCAGATCTTCACACATTCTCAGCAATAACAATGCTGTAACAGCCCCTTCTGTATGAGTTTGTGTCAGTGGCTTCTGTAACTACCTGTGCGTGTGGATGGAGAAATAGCTACCAAAATACAGAAGGCCAAGAAGAGAAGTGCTGAGAGGCTGAGTGTGTGAAAGTCTCCCAAGAACAGGTAAGCTCCAGAGAAAACCATCCGTGTTGAATCTGCAATGATTCACAAACTCAGAACAGATGAATCTCTACACTAGCATGAACATGCTGTACAACTCAGCCAACATCCAAAACCACAGTGGCTGCTATATGCAAACAAAGACTACAGGATTATATACACACCTGATGAAAGAATGGACCCCTTGAAGGACTCTCATAGAATGGCTAGAGTTGGAAGCGACCTTTAAAGATCATCCAAGTCCAACTCTTCTGCCACGGGCAGGGACATCTTTTTGCTATATCAGGTTGCTCAGAGCCCCATCCAACCTGACCTCAAACACTTTCTGAACACCTACCCAGAAGTCAGTGGTATGTCAGTACAACCTTCCACCTCTGAGCAAGCTGCTGGGATTGGCCCCCCAACTGTTGCCACAACCATGTACGACTAAGTGATGACAGTCTGTGAATGCTTATTGGCTATTAGTAACAACAGCTTAATTAATGGCTGTTCTAATAAATACTGACTGTAAAACTTGGTCTCTTCCTGGCTTGATCCCCTACTAGGAAAAAGGCGATTTGCAACTTTAAGATAGTGTGCTCTATGGAAACCAAATTTCAGCAATGGTCAGAAGATTAATGTATAAAATTCTGAAATAAATCTAGAAAATTCTGAAAACAGAAGCCTCACATGCACACAGTTATTTCTGTGTGTTAAAGACAGCATTTGTGCTTTGTTTAAAAGATCAGAAACGATCCTCAGCCATTAAAGGAATAACACATTTACTGACCAGTGTATTTATACAGTTGGAACCAACGTATTTTCAACTTCCTCTTTACTTCTTACTAACTTGCTCTATGCTACACTAAAAAATACATGCATGTGCTACTTACTGCAACAACGTGGCAATAACACAAGCCATGGATTTAAGAAATACAGATCTAAAGGAAACCGGCATTTTATTAGCAACAAAACTATAGGCACACCAGTCTGATAGAAGATACTAATTCGTCATCAAAGCATTGCACTAATGAAGTATAAATTTTGTCTGAAATAAAATAGTTTGTAAATATATTCTGCTAAAGAACAAGAAAAAGAGAGATGAATTCATAATCAGGCAATTAAGTCAAAGTGATCTTACCTTTACCCACCTTTACACGAAAAGTTTAAGCCTATTCAAAGATATTAGAGACTTATTGAAAGGACCCCTCCAATTCTTATTCTTGAAACTAAAAACCACAGATATGGAAAATTTTACAGAAGAGAATAGTTACTTTATTTAAGAAGTGTTTTCAGAGGTGCTTATTTGCAAGTATTTTGTACCTAAAAGCAAGTATCATGCAATAACTTCCTAATGCTATCAATGAATACACAGAATTCTTTATACAAGAAATGTAGATGGCCAGAACTAATACTGTAATTGATTATTGCTGTAAGAAAACATTAGGGTTTAAAATAATTACGTTAGGCAACTAGCTATCTGACAACAACTAAGCAACTTGCGAAACTGTTGAGGGTCACTCTTTCAAGTACTGTTAATAAGCAACTAGAATGAGTTTGAAGACTCTCAAAGAATAAGTTAGGTTTCATTTGCATATTATTTTAAGGCTAAAAGGCTTTATACACTTCTAATGATACCTTGGTCTATTCAAACCAGAATATCAACTCTTATTGAAGCCTAATAGAATTCAGTGAACTCTTGGAAAACTAGGAAAAGAATTAAGCATAATTTTTTAAGAGTCTCTAAGAAATTCCTTTGACAACTACAAGGAAAATTAGAACTGTCTTGCACATACATTAACAGGCTGTAATCATTTAAGGCTACTAAAAAATATATTCAGCCAATGAAATATTTACTGTGGTATCTATATTTTAAAAACAGCTGTGCCCTGAAAAATAAAAAACCAACCAACCTTCCCTCCTTCAATACATCTATAGAAGGAGAATATAAAAATCTAACTGAGAAAACAGCAACACTCTGCTCACATTTCTCAACTTCTGCAGGCCACATTCAGCAGCAGCACACTCCAAGCAGCACCCTCATCCTTGCTCAGCTTGTCTCTACAATCAGACATCAGAACAGCATTGAGCAGCAGCAGCAGCTTTTCACTTCAGTACTGTTACAGTGACAACACTGAAATTACATCATGAATGAGACAAGTTTATAAGTACTGCCAAGCATTGAGATATAATTTTCACTTGTAATGATGCTAATGAGATACTGAACCACTACTGTATAAAGATATTAAAATATTACCTCCTGCCAAAATTAGAGTACTTAGAATAAGTATTTGCAGAGAAAAAACAAACTAACCTCTGAAATAAAGAAATGAAATAGAGGACTTAAGATTTGGACTACGATTTGCTTATTCTAAGCAGCTATTTACATGTATTCCTTTAAACTACTTTTACTATTTTTGACTACATGATTGCTTTGATTACCTATGATTACTCACCCTTGCTAACTAATAAAACTCAGCAAAGCTTTGTAAAGACAAATCTGAATTGAAACTCTCCTAAATTTCCATCACACACTTAAGGCTATTCTCACACTGGTGCCTGCTGGCAGGATAAGAGAAGGGGTGCAAGTTGAAACCAGAGAGGTTCAGACTGGATCCAAAGAAAAACACTTTCACCACAAGGACAGCCTGGCACTGGGACAGGTTGCACTGAGAGGTCGTGCAGCCTCCCCCCTCTGATGCTTGAAGACCAGACTGCGTAAAGCCCTGAGTAACTTGGTCTGATCTCAGAGCTAACCCCTGCTTTGAGGACGAAGTCGGACCAGGAACTTCCTGCGGTCCCTTCCAACCTGAATTACCCTATGATCCTAAAGAGTCCTGCTAATTTTTGGCAATAAGGTAGCTAAGTTCCTTAAATGTAGACCGCCCACTGAAGATGCACACAGAAAAAAAAAAAGACTGACTAGAGCCACCATATTGCTTTATTATGTTCTGCTCCTAATATTTTTATTTATTGATGTAGAAATAGTAATAATTTCATTCATTCCGCTCAATTTTGTGTTCTTCAAGAGAATTCCACGTGATGAAAACACCGCAAGTCACATAAAGTTATCATTACTATTAAATCATGTATTTCTTCTTGAAAGCAATAGTTCTAAAACTGATTTGACTGCAACATCCTCTAGTGACAGACAATACCTCAGTCTTCTATGAGTATTGAAATAAACACTAAACAAGCAAACGCCCAAGATCACCACTTTTAAACATACTGCTATAGCCTAAAAAGTATAAAATTTGAAACACAATTATCTGGTGCTTAGCTTTGAAAGACAGCCCATTCATCCCTGTACATTTTTGTAGAACATCCCCTGCTGTTCTACAAAACTATTTATTGTAAAACATAGGATAAACAAAAATGTACACATGAAGAGTCTCAAACTGTTGACATTATTTAAAAAAAAATTCAAAGAAACTGAACTTTCTTTGCTTTTTCATGAATGATAATGCATAAAACCGAATAAAGAGCTCCCTTCAGCCTTTTCTAACATAGCACGAATATTAAATTTTATTTTCTTTCTGACTTTACTGGATGGCCAGTGTGAGGCAAAGAAATAAGTGCTGTGAGCAAAGCTAACTAAAGAATTGAACAAGTTAAGTATATATCCACAGGAATATGGTAAATGAAAACTCTTATCCTTTCAACAAGCTAAGTAGTATGGCTATCATCATGTACAATAAACTTTGGATCGACAGAAGATTTAAAAAATTAATTCCAAAAAGAAAAAAAATAAAAGGGTTCTGACCTTTTCATCATTGGTAGTAGACTCTGGATGAGGTAAAGGACTATCTTGATGAGTTGTCTCTACAACAGAAGGTTCTTCAATTTTATTTCTTATAATTGGTGTTGCAAGAGGAGACAGATCTAGAGGCATCTAAGAGCACCAATGTAAAACAAAATTACTCAGTCTCTAAAAAAATTAAAATATGCAAGAAAATGTAAGCAACTAAAGAGAACTATCAGCCTTATAACAACAGGGAGGTGTTGATGTTTGGAAGATCTTGCAGATGCATTACCAGTCAAGGCTATTTTGCCAGCATCTGCATGAATACCAATCTTCAGAAACACTCTGCCTTTCAACACCAATGTCAGACTAAGTATTTTTTCCTTGAGAATTAAAAACACTCTTCAAGTTTTCCTTTCCCAAGACTTACAGGAAAATTATAGCTGAGGGAGGACTGTGCTGCACTTAAAAATTACAGTTAAGGGAGTTATATCACATGCCACAAAACACAAAAGCCTAACTACATTTCTGAAGTAAGAAAGCTACTGTGGACAATTAATTTCAAACTTATTGCAGCAAATAATTATTGAAAAAGCAAGTTCTACATTACTACACAGATAAAATCCACCAGGACATCTGAAATACCACAAAGAAATTAAGTTACAAAAATACTTAAAGCAATAATATAGTTTTGAAAGCCTATACTCCTGTCTAGTCTGCTATCCAAATACTTTTGGAAGAAGCTTCCCCCAAAGTTCATCTTCTATTTACATTCTTCCAAATGCTTTTTTCAATTCAATTCCTAGTTTTCCTACAGAATATGTTACTAACAGGCTGGGAAGACTGCTAAAGGCGAAGTCTCTTCACACGGCATCTGAATAGGAAATACTACAGAAAAACCCTAAACTATCAACCCCGTAAAAAGTGTGCTATTACGGTAAATTTTTCCACCCCTTGCCACAATTGCTTATGTATATTAATCAACCAGAGATATGGCAGGACTGTGTTTCTCCTGAAAACAGAGGGCAGCTTGGAAAATTAACAATTTGTTTAATTGATATTAAAATGTTTAAAGTATTTTGCAATTCCTATAACTTCGTTGAAGGTAGTGGTGAATTACACAGAAAATATGATATTAGTAAATCCAGAATCAGTATTGCCATATGTAGTGTTTTAAGAACAGCTAGCATGCACCAATTAAAAAAAAATTAAAACAATCATCATTTGGTAGAGTTGCAGTAACAAAGCAAGGGTGAGGCTTTGTCAGGAATGGATAATAATCCATCCTATTCACAGTCACCTATTAAAATCTTTACTGAAACAACAAGAACACAGATACTAATTCTGCAAAATCTTTGAGTATAAAAATATGTATTTTTTATCACTACCTATGGAAGTCAACCAGGTAATCAACCTAAGGCAAAATTATTCAAAGGGGATATTGAACAAAACTTTTCATTTGCGGAAGTGTTTAAATGTTTGGGCCCCTAACCAGTTATGACTGGGAAGGATTAAAATAAATAGAAGAAACCACATTTAAATGTATGGGAAGTTCCTAATAAAAACCTGAAGCTGCTAAACAGATACAGTTCAAATTTTTCTTATATTATTTCTATCTGTACATTAAAAAAGTAGACATTTAGGTTGTGATCAATAATTTCTAGGCAAAGGCTATTTCAACACATAGCAAATATAATTTTAACCAAACCACTGACACTTCTTTAAATTTAGTCAGTATTTAACACTCGTTATCATGACTATTGATTCTTAGAATAACATCAGTATTTTAAAACTAATCAAAATAATCAGTTTTCACACACTAGCCTTCTCACATGGGTTTTTTACAAATGTTGTTTTCTTTCTGCAAAAACTCTACTTTTCAGACTTATTTTTTGCTTATTCAGGGCCTAATGAAATTTCAATCAAAGCTAATCATTAACTCCAACAGATATAGACTAGATGCTTAAAAAATTAAGACAAAGTCAATGTGTCCCATTGTCTATGCTAACCATGTAAAATTAATCAGGTAAACCGATCTTCAGAGGACTAATCTTAGATTTGTGTTCTCTCCATACAACATATATAAGCGGCCAACAAATGATTATTGATATAGCTTAGAAGGCAATACGAAAATCCAAAGTTTGCTGTTTTAAAATGGAATTTCTGACACCAAAAAAGTGGAAGCTCTGAGAAGAAAAAGTTTTTGAACATACTTTCTTAATGTCATCTTCAGAAGCCTTTTTAAACTCATTTTCAAAAGGACTTGCTAATTCATTGAATAAGCCCACTTCTTCACAGTTCTTCAAGAATCGAGTTGGTGTTGGTGTCTGATCTGAAATGAAGCATATAAACCCCCACAATTTTACTTTTAAAATACTATTTATGAACCTACTTATCCTAAATATTTTTCAGAATAAAAGCAAACAAAGAGACAATGTGCTTAAGAAGTCTTCTTATGCCTGGCAAGCAGCTCCTTTCTGCCTTGCAGGGAGGCCAGTCAGAACGCATACTCCACCTGCTGGAGACAAGCAACTGAAGCCTGCAAAACCAGTAAGCCCCTTACAGTTTTGGGAGGGCATCAAAGCATTTCTTCTGTGTCTAGAAACCAGAGGGAGCTATTCTCAAGTGCGAAGTCTAGCATAGCAGATCACTTCGTGAGCAAGTAGACTCTATTTGCAAATAAAGATAAGGACAACGTGAAGGCTTTAATAATAAAAAAAATAAAAAAAAAAAAAAAGAAGAGTGCACAGCTCATGGACATTTTGCTTCTTTCTTCCCATATTGTGAAAACAGTAGCGATTACTTTCAAGGGCGTGGAACTTCCAAAAGGAAGTGTACACAAGATCATATCGATTCCCATAATACCTCTATAGTTCAGTTGGAATCATAAGACTTATGGTATCTGGGCAACTAGTGCATGAAGCCGTTTCAAAAAAGTCTTTCTAGAAAATTTCTGGTACTATGTAAATTCCCATTATTTCACTAGCATTACCAGGTTAAAATTAACCACATTTGCCACAGAGCTACCTGCATTTAAAATGCTCTAAAGTGGTATTATGTGCACCTTACTAACATAAGCTGACATTTACGACTAACAGTTCATACACTGGCATATGCTGCAAAGAGACAGACACTGCCATGGTTTCATTCTCCAACACCTGATTATTTGACAGGAGGCTTTTCTTACATTATAATTGCCAAGGATCACATTTAGAATTTTAAAATGTATGCTGGTTTAAGATTAACAATTTTTTTTTTAATCTGCTTGTCCTAACAAATTAGCCACTTACATGGAAAAAAAAAAATTTGGAAGCCTTTCTGAAGTTCATTTAGGCTGTTCCACCACTGGAAAAAAAAAAACCAAACCAAAACACGAGTCTGACTGTAACTTTTGAATGAAGATAGCATGTGCTAATTATTCTAGAACTTTAAAGTTTATAATGCAATCAAACATCCATTGGTGATTACTTCTGATTCGGGACAAATAAAAAAAAAAGTTAGTTACAACTGACTAAGGGTATATCATTAATTCAGAGGTAGAAACACAGCAGAAGTATTTTGAATTTAAGCTAAAATTAAACCAAAACAAAATTACCTTTCTTCTACTATCCCATTTGAAGAATAATAATTACTGATTCATTCTTCCAATGTCACCATATGATGTAAATTTTAAAATATGTAGTGTTTTTTTAAGAGACAAGTAATACCAACGAGTAATTAAAACTTAAATACAGTTTAATCTAGTTACAGATCCTGTTAGGCATACCCTTTATTAGTGTGTGTTCTTACTGAATGCTTACTACGTAATTTAATCATTAAAGTATTCATAATTGAAAAATATTTAGATTATATATCAGATCCAAATAACAGTTACTTATGGAGAATAACACTGGTTTCAAAATTCTGACAAAAGCTAATTAGGTATGAAAATATTGCCTAAGCACACATCTCAGTCAACTACAGTGAAGAAAATGTTTCATATTCTCTTAACACAAGACTATGCATTACGTACAGAAAATACATAAAAATGTATGCCCGTTCCAGCAGAAAAGTGAATAAACTAGTCATAAAAGTATATACTAACCAGCCACAATGACACTATCATTACGAGCCGGACCAAATTTCAGTGTCATCTCATGTTTATGCTTATGGACAGCCAAGTGATCCTCATTGGTAAAACGCTGCAGCAGAAAGTTTTAAGAAATAGTTGTAATTTTGAGTGTGAATAAAGTAATGGAATTCTACAGAAAATAATTTTTACAACACGTAAACCTATCATTACTACGTTAACAGACAAACCTCGTAGGCAGATATATCTTGTTCCTTGATGAACAGTACCAAGCAGAAATATTATAAAACTCAATGTTCATAGTAACTAAATAGTAATGATATCAGGGAAATGACAGTATAAATACCTGCATTCATCAAAAGTCCAAGATAAAATTTCAGAATGCTGCAGACTTCATCAACCATTAACAAACAGCCATTTGCTATACTAATGGATCCTGACAATGTTTAGTAATTGATTTCTGTATTGTGTGTATTACCACATTAATGAGAATTGATCTGTAATCACAAACACAGACTTCACTGTATTTAATAGTATAAAAATAAAACAAAGTATTGCTCTTGCCCCTGACCGTTTACTTTATGAAATAAGAGGCAGATAGAATGGGAAACACTGAAACAACTGAAGACAAACTAGGTGCTGTAAAATAGCTATTCCTACTTCTACTAACTTGAAATTTGCTATGCATCTGTAATTGTGGATAAAGTTAATGTTTCAATTGAGATAATCTAAGAAAACGTTTCCCAAGATGCAGGTTTCCTAAAGAGAACACATTTTACAAAATACTCAAATTCTTACTTTTCTTTGTGAATATTTGAGTCCCAAATTATGTTTCTGATTATTCCTCAGTAATTTAAGCCACTCCACATATACCTTGTAACAGACACACACAAAGTGTCATCTCTCAGAAAACAAAACAGAAAGCTTAGTTGACCTCAGAGTACAATTACCCAGATTATTTCTGTGAGGAAGGCCGTGTATGTGTGGACCTGAGAGGGAAATTAAAAGTGCAGGATCACTGAAAGACAGGCTGATACAGGCCAGGTACTTTTTTTGTTACAACTCTGTTGCCAAGGGTTCCAAACGCCCAGCTCTCCATAGCTCCTGTGCCTTATCTCTAGATACAGCGTAAGCCAGAAACTTTGGTGTTCTACCACACTGAGACTGAAGTACATCTGTCTGTCCCCGCCATGTAAGGGACAGGCTCCTTCAGAGGGAACAGGATCTCCAGATCCTGACTCCCTCTCTCTATTCTATAGTACGAGATGGCATCTGGAGAATCTTTGCCTGTTTTCAGGGACATGAACTTGTCTCTTCTCCTTCACTGGAATCAAAGATTGCTGTAGCCCCATGACACATCTACGAGATTTAGTTGCCAAAACACTTCTGACAGAGCTTACGTGCTGAGGGACATGGTTTAGTGGTGGTTTCGGCAGTGTTAGGTTTATGGTTGGACTCGATGATCTTAAAGGTCTCTTCCAACCTAGGTGATTCTATACATCGAAATGAGATTCAAATAGGATGGGGACAAATATGTTGCTTAGGAGAAGGCACTCCTGTTACTTTTGATGTCTCTGAACGTATTAGACATAATAAGAAATCTTAGTCCTTTCCCTTTTTAAATACAGAAGGCTCCATTAATATAACATTAATGCTATACTTCATCATAACAGTTAAGTTTTCAGAATAAAAATTAAAATATTTTGAACTCAAAATCCAAATAAATTCAAGTGGACTAATATAACGAAAAAACTCAGATGTTTAAGAAATTCTATATAAAGGATGCAGGGATGACCATCTCACCCAGCAGACAATGCAAATTCATTTCTTTTCAGGTTACTACATTGAAATGTTAAGACTGCTTCCTTTTAAGCAACCATCTGCTAAAACACTCAATAATATTTTTACTTTTCTGCTCACCTTCAGCTGTATATCTACTAATGCTATTTAATAGAATACACTAAAACTACAATAGGAATTGAAATACATTTTGTGGCATGCATACTGTTAGCATCTTCCTATATACAAAAATATACATAAGTAAAAATTATGCCATTAAATATTTGTAGTCACCATAGTTGGGAAGATTAGTGACAAGCAAGCTTCACAATGAACTCCCCACTAACACTGAAATATTCTGAGAAATATAGGTTACCTGACACAAATCAGGATGTTTCGTGATTTATTTATTTTTTTTTTAAATGAAAGCAAAAAAACCAGGGCTAACGAATTTGTTTTCAGCTCAGAAAGGGTAATTTAACTATTTCTTTTCTTCTATGGATAGCATTTTCCGAGTAAACACACGAAATGCTAGAAATTCTTGCTGCCTCCTGCTTTTCAGCAAAACATAGATAATTCCTACCAACTATCATAAATTCCCTTTTCTTTCATCCCTACAAATACATTTCACTGTTTTACTTTTACTTGATCAACTTCAAGTCAGACCGTTACCTGGCCACATCCAGGGGCAGTACATAAAAAGGGTTTGTCATCACTCATATTCCACAGGTCGTTGTGCTACCTGTATTAAAATGAGAGGAACAAATTTTAAAAGTATTGCATCAAATTATCAATACATCAACATCCACAGGTTATTTTAATACTCCATGGGCAAGAATTTCTGCCTTCTGAGAATCTAAATACCTGGGATTCAAGTAGAATCTGGATTCCAAGCTCTGTCAGGAACGTACACAAAACCCAACAGGGACATAGTAAACTTTGAACATACATCTTAATCAGAAAGTGTTCTACCTGATCTAGTTGAAGATGTCCCCGCTCATTGCAGGGGTGTTGGATTACATGAACTTTAAGGTCCCTTCCAACCCAAACTAGTCTATAATTCTATTTGTCCGTAACACGACTAATTGCAAAAAGTATCTGAAAACATAGTAAGGCAACTTGTTACCGAAATAAAAATACATTGTAATGATGGTCCAATTCCCACAATTAAAAAAAGAACAAAGCAACAGACAAAACCAAGTAGTCGAGGATACAGTGCCAACAGATGAGAAAAAGTGGTTGATTCCTTAGTCTTTTCATAAACTTTAAAGCTTGTCTTTAAAGATAAGTTAGCAGATAGCCCTTTATGTAAACTGTTACAAATTTAACTTCAAAACCATGTACTTAGTAATGTTTCAGCTATGCAACTAAATTACCAACAGGCTAAAAATATTTAATATCTATTACTTCTTTCTTAATTATATTTTGTGCTGTTTTGCATATTCACCACATACTAATGCACATACCTGCCAGATTTCACATATAAACCTGTTTCATAGGGCAAACTATCATATCCTCCTTTTCATGGCAATGAACTGTAATTGAAAGAAGATATTAATTATTATGCATGTTAAACATGTAATAATATGTGATTTTGTGAAGATAAATTATATAATGCCCACTATTCACCCATGAAACAACAGTTTTCCAAAGAAATTGTTTACTTCAATACCTCCTCTAATTAGTTGTGCTTTCTCTCAGACAGAAAGAGATGCTTCTACTCTTTCATCCTGCAAGCACAGAACAAATATTGCCAGGTAGCATCACTCCACTTCAGGAAAAGAAAGGGGGACACAGACAGGATTGAGCCAACCTGCGCTGGACAATGCATAGAACTAGTATGTGGATGCTGTGGCATCAATGACAAAAAATAATAAAGTTCTGGTGCAATGAACACATAAAATCAAGATATCACTAAACCCAATAGTGAAGAGCAACTAATCTCAAAACTAATGTTACCTCATTTTAGGGTCAAGTAATAGGGTGGGCAGGAGGGGGATGAATGTACCAAATTAGCTAATTAGCCAGGAAATGACAAGCACTCTCAACCCATCTGTGGCTTTACCCTTGGAGGAAATACATTCATCTTTAAATATGAGTATTTGTATTGAGATCTAACAATGTTAGTTCTGAACACTGCTTAGCTTGATGAAGCAAATAAAGATGAATACAGATTAAAGATCATAAACAGAATAAATCCATTTCTCCCCCAGCACACTGGCCATGAAAAGTTGCAATGCTTCTGAAGCTGTCTAACCATCCTAAGAACGTATATTCTAGTACACCATTTAGCATTAGACATGAGACAGATCAAGTAAGTGTAAGCAACTCATTTAAAACTTACTATCTCAGAGATCTGTAGGGAATGTGTTACCTGATCCTTTTGCCTGCATCTGTACAGTAAAGAAACTACTGTACAGACTTTTTGGATATTACATCAAGGAGAAGGAGATCCCAGTGCCCTTGGTCACGGGCACTGAATAGCAAAAGAAGCAAAACATGGGGTGGAGGAGATTCCAAAGTATCACTTCTAAATATATACGTTCAACAGAATGAGGATACTGAGCTGAGATCACAAGCCAAGAAGAGATGAATAGCTGCCAGAAACTTTAGAGTCTTTGGCACTGACAACTCAGGGAAACATTTATGTCCCAAAGAAAGGATGCCAAAACAAATCAGGGATGGAGATTGTTCTGCTGTTCTTTGCAAAGAGTTCATAACCTGCCTCAGGTTTCTGAACAGATTAAATATTTCTTGAACTGTTCAAACAATAAAATTAGTACTGTCACCAATGAAGAGTATTAAACAAGTTATGGGCAGGTTTGCATACTCACGACTAAGGCTTCAGGGTAAAAAATAAGGCCCTTATCAATGAAGCTTTAGTATTACATCCTTACATTATCCAGAACTTCAACAAACACTTAAAAGCTATCCCCTGAGCTTATTATCCTTATTCAGCTATGCAACAGTCAGATTTTAAATGCAGGTTCAAAACTAAGAGTCGGACTCCTTTAGATCTCAAAAAGAATTTGCTTTGTTAAATCTTGGTCATGGGGCACCACATAGTTATATATGGCTACAATATGTACATATGGATATATATTACGAACAGAAAAGTTATATCCATATCAGAAATGTCTGAAGGTGCAAGAAACAATTCTGGGTTTTTTTTTTATCCAAAGGATGAAGATTTTGATTGACAAAAGTGCATGTAGGGCATTTTTTCTACTCTGTTACTATAGCTTGTTGTCAGTCTTTGACAAGTGCATAGTATCAGCCATAAAATCTACTTCATCCACAGTCAGTACTTTTCTTAGGTCATAAGCTGTAAAGATCCATTTTTCAAGTCTGCTCATTTTCTCCTTTAAAGCAATATTACCACAACACATATTTACATATGAAGCTATTATCTGGTTCCATGTTTTGGTTTGTGAAGCCTGTGAATTTTGAATGCCTGATTTATAAACTAAAAATTAATCCTTGTAAAAAAGAAAAAAGTGTCATCCTCCTGGCAAACTTACTGAAAAAAAGTTGGAGATAAATTCATTTCCTGATCTTTGTAATACCATTTGACTGCAGGCTACAAGGAATTTTGTGAGGTAATGCCTTGTAAAGGGATTCCAGCTACCATCGCGGGAGGGGATGTATCTTGAAGCACTGAAATTTTAGTGCACTTAAAAGAAAAAAGAAGTTCACTCATGCATTCCAGCAAGACCTTGGATATTATAAATCTAAACAGAAACTAGATCCAACAACATGGGAAAACAAAGGGCTCACATTTGTGAGTGTAGCCAAATCAGTAAGGATTGTATTTACCTATTACAAAGACAAATGCAAAGCTTGCACCTAGAACAAGATAACTCCATGCAACCATGCAGGCTGAGGGCCAAGTGGCTGTCAAGCTGCTTTGGGGCAGAACCCGTAACTCCTGGTGGACAATAAACCAAACACAATTCAGCATCATGTTGCTTGCAGCTCTGAAAACTAACAGCCTAGTGGGCTGAATTAGTGAAAGCATAGCAACTAGATGAAGCAAAGTGATTATTCTCCCTAATCTGGCACTTGTGAGGCTACAGCTGGACTGCTGTGCCCCGTTTTGAGCCCCTCAAGACAGATGACAAAGTGGAGAGAAACCAGCAGGGGCACCATCAAAATAGTCAGGATGCTGGACTATTACATATAAGAAGAGTATCAGGAAGCAAAGTTTGTTCAGCATGGAGAAGAAAGGCTAAGGAAGGATCTACTTGCTGTCTTACACTATCTAAGGTATCATTATAGAGAAGACACATCCAGACTCTGGGTAGTGTACAACAAAAGGATGAGATGCAACGTTCACAAGCCACACCAAGAAAGTTATGAGCAAGTAGGGGGAGGGGGAAGGAGAAATGAAAAAAAAGCAGCACACAGTGAGGGCAGCTGAACACTGGAACAGGTTGCCCCATGGGGCTGTGGAATCTCTGTCCTTGGATATATTAAAAATGAGTGAATGAAATTCTAAGCAATCCAAGGTAATTCTGAAATTTGAAGTATACCATAAAGATGTCATAGCTAGAAACAGAGGTGAACAACAGCAAAAGACAATCCAAACTTGGGTAATGTTCTGACAGCTTTAGAAGACTAGCATGGTTAACTTTACACCCCAACAACTAAAACTCTTGCTGCTAGGGAAACAAACAAACAAACTAACCCCATCCTTTGCCTCCTCTTTTCCTTCTGGATTGTTTGTTTACTGACAAGAATAATAAGACTAACACACATAAGGCAAATTTTCAGAAAAGAAGTTTGTGATTGCCACTGTAATTTCAAAAGATTATTGGAGACTGACTGGTCTATGAGAGAGTATCACAGTAAGAAAGAAGAATTTAGAAAATACTCTTTCCCCCCTGAAAAACCAAAATAGCAACTTAAATGCCATCTTGACAAAAACGTTATTCACCCAGCCAAATGAGAAATAAAGTATGTAAACTGCTAACTCAATCGCTAGACATGAATTATAGCCATCTTGGATTGTTAACCAGACAACAGCAAACACCTTGTCCCATAGGAAAAACATGGTTCCTGAAACAATCCAATCAATGTGAAAAGCCAGCCTTATCTTACCTCTTCAGACAAACCGAACAGTTCAGTGAAATGTTTCTTACTATAGTCCACTGAACCGCAACTTTCTTCTGTAAGCCTTCCAACCCCAAATTCCTTTCAGTAGCGTAAAGAAACCCATACATAGAACTCTTTTGAGTTACATTGAGAAACAGGATCAAAGCTCAACATGGAAAAATCATGAAATAATCTCAGCAATATAATCAACTTTGGTACTTAAATCAGAAAGTAATCTGATTTTTTTGGTGTTTGCTCCATACTTTCCATGTAAAGGTAAAATACTTTCACATCACTCCTTTTTAAAGTGTCATAAGCCTCTTAACACTTTTGGAAAGCAAACAGTACAGTAAAATATATAAATAAATAAGTATATATACATGTTTAAAATACACACAATATAAAGAAGGAAGAACAGGTTTGCAAACAATTTACTAATATTTAGGATAGTGTGCTTGTTTAAAAAAATTAAGATGTTTCTATGAAACGTCACACTACTGTTTTTCTAAATGTACTACAAAAATAGCTTCAACAGTTATTCGTATATTTTTATAAGATTTTAATTAAACATCTTAGGTACACTTTCTGGAAACTATTACTACATACTCTGAGGCGTGCTTCTAAAATACCTTCCTGTAGGTATTTGTAAAAGAATAGAATCATACACTGACTTAAGCAATGTCTTGTTGGCTTATTTTACTGGTACAGGTTCTTCTGTTTTCTCTTAATTCCCTACATGCAGGAGCATGGAAAACACAGCTGACACCTTGTTTCAAATTTTATTTTTTTTTTTCAAATAAACATTTAAATAGTTGTTTAAAATGTATATGTATTGATAATCCTTGCAAAAATCTCNTCTCCAAAAATGCTGAGAGAAAAAAAAAAAAAAAAAAAAAATCATTCTTCACACATACCTAGTAAAGATTCATCAGAATTTTACCTAAAGCCTCTGAACAGTCTACCTGTATAAAGCATCTGTATGCCAAAAGACCTCTATGCACTAACCTGCTTATGGGCTGTGCAGTCTTACCCTGTAATTACTTATTCTAAGCACCATAGCAATACAGAGATTGCCCCCCTGTAGCTTCAGGGCTGACATAAACAGCACAGAAGAAAACAGCCTGAACTGAACACAGAAAAGACAGACAACTATAAACATACAACCCCCTCCCCCTGCCCCCAAACAAACCCCCCAAACCCCAAAAACCAACCATCTTAAAGCTTTCAATTTCAGCATTCCTCTACTGGCCAGCAAGCAAGAAGATATGCATTCTCATGAGCGTGTCACCCTCCTAAACTGGACAGTCCATAGAGGACATCTGGCAGTCTGCCAGCTACAGCAGTAGCTCATTTATCTACTACTGCTGCTTACATGTGATGCAAACTCAAGTTTCGCAGCTAGACTGACCACTCGCATGTGGCTGCAACTCAAGAAATGTCTGTACATTCTGGTTTGAAAAAAATGAGAAAGTTGGACAAAAACTGCATTAGGTCATTAAGACAAATCAGAATTATAGTAGTCCATCAGCATCTAGTATCCCTTGGGTCTTTACATTACTAAGTGCTTAAGTTACAGTATCAGTGATGTATTTTCCAACGGATGTTTGCACTTCCTCAAGACCGATCCTGTCTATGCAACATTTCCTTTTATTCTTTACATTTGATCTGGGATTGTGCCCCTTTCTACTGCAAGATACAAACTCTTACTGTACACGGAATTATTAACTCTTAGTAAGCTTTTCTGTAGCTCTCATCATAGCATGCAATTGCTTTAGACAGCATAAGATTTTTAAGATTTTACTTTAAAGCTTCATTTTAGAATAGGAAACTGAAGGATAAAAGTGAAAGGTCAAAATTTTTCAAAGTCTTTATCAATTTTAAGAGTTCTACTAGAGGTGCATACTTTTTCAAAGTAAGGTCAAGTGAACTGAATAGATCTGCCACAGTAAAGAATAACATTCTCTTAATGGTTACCTGAAGAGGTGAATTTAGTGTTTTGCTTGGCTCCGTACAAGAATTTTAATAGACATGCTTCTTTAAATGAGAAAAAAATGCAGCTATTTTTGTTTTCCAAGTTTAAACACTTCAAAATTAAAAGAGATGGCTTTCTCATGCAACCTAACGAATCAACACAAATCAAAATGAACACAGCACCTTTTATACTTTCAATACCTGCATACAGCACTGCACAACATAAATGTTAATCAACTCCCATATTGGCACCTGTCTTTATTTCCACAATTTTCTATAGAGGCAGACTCGCAAGTTTTGCTTTCAGTAAAAATCAGAAGTTAGTATGTAGAATACACCACTTGCTAAGAAGTAACATAAATAAAACCAAAATTTGTATTTTAAAGGAAAAAAAAAAATAATCCTTGCTCCACTTACCTGGAGGGACTGGAACACTTATTTTGTCAGTTTCCTATAAAGCAAAAGAAGAAAGAGGAAGCAGAAGTGGTGTAATTAATACCTGACCATTAAAGTCCACTTTCAAAAGTGTTCTGACTGACTGTATTTGGGTAATGCTATAGAATTCAGCATTCCTAAAAAATAAAACTGAACAATTAAAAGAACGGAGGAGAAAAAGTCTGAAGAATAAAAACACTCCTCCTTATAAAGAAAGTGGAATCATGAGAAAGTAGCTCAGTACATTCTGCAAGAAAACTATAAGCCACAGTCCAGAATATTTAAAGGTTGTAAACCTCAAAACTGCAAACAGAAAAATGAGAGCTCCTTCTTCACACTTCACTGCTTAAAAGAGTGGTTGTGCTATTTCCTAGAAAACACATGATCTGTTTCAGAGAGTTCTGGGGAAGAATAGGGAAGAAGGTAATGCCTGCACCACAATGCTCAGATTTTTTTCTTTCAAAAAGTCAAATGTTGGGCCCTTTTTGCTGATGTTAACTGCTTGTAACTGATGTCTAAAGTTAATTCGATGTCTTCCTCTGTTTGTCTAAGATTCTATAAATAAAGGGGAGAGCATCTGGGCAAGAAGAAAAATATGCAAGAAGTGAGGACGATTGACTTAAGTTCAAATAAGAACAAGAAAGCCAGTTGGACAGATAGTCACACGTACAGAAACAAAGCAATTAAGTTACTTCAGCTCTGCTGAAGGAGCAGGCTTTTCCACATGAAGGTACCTTTCTGGTAAACAGAGAGCACTAATGGAATAAAGAAAGGTCCTTAGGCCTAACGCTTCCTGTTGGCTCAATATGGCAGCCCCTAAGTCAACTCCCTGCCTTAAGCATTTTTCAGAGGCACCTTGATCTTTCTTTGACTTATTGGAAATTCATGCTGTGTGAATGCAGCTCTTGCAGATAAGTGAAAGGCCAACGAACCTCAGAGAAGAAACATACAGGGGTTAATATTCCACTGATCTTCCCGCCATTTGCTTAGAGAGATATTAGGACTTACCTTCCCCAGCTCATTTATCTAGGTTTGTACATCTTAATGTTGCCCATCAACCTAACAAACACTAGAAATCCAATGTCCTTTTGCTACATTTTTTTAATTTGTTGAATGTAAAGCTTAACAAAAAGTTAACACATTTTTACATTTTTTCAGATTGCATCCCTGAAGTATAAGATCGAATACAATGATTAAGAATGTAATTTTTTAAATTCTTTAAATATATCATAAATATCCCACTACAGGACTCCCATTGCTCATTAAAACAGAATGATCTTTTTCTTTCCTGTATAATATAAATGACCTTTTGCATTTATCTAGAAAGAGAAACACTATATTGTGAATAGCTTACTGAAGAGAAGCTCCTATCTGAACTGAAGCTAAAGGAAAAGTTCTCAGGCTGAACTGAAACTGACACAGACACACAGTTGGAAACAGTGTAACAAACTTGAAAAAGTATTTATTGCATAATTATTAAATATTGACTCATATTTCTATCAATAACTATATCCAATACCTCCTTAGAGCACACATTATTGATTTGAGACAAATGTAGTTAAGTTATGCAGGAAGATAATGATAACTTGAAATCTATTCGTTATTCCAAAAAAGAAGTCAATAGTATTAAATCATGTTTGCTCTTCTGAAAACAGTTTATGCATTGTTTTTATAGAGAAATTCAAGATTATTTTAAGAAACCATAAAAAAAAGTTGGTATTAGAAATAACATATAAACTTTTAAAGTTAGTAAAGCTTCTCAGAGATATAAATGTGCATTTATAAGTTTAAACTGATTAACAGTAGAAGGAAAAAAAAAAAAGAATACCTGATGACAGAAAATTAATTTTAGGCAATAGATACACCCAAAATTTAATTAAACAAGATTCAAAAGAATGCCATATTTCAGGCTGCTCAACACTTTGTCACAAAGCAGAAGTAGCATGAAAACCAAAATTATTTATAAAATTACGTATGATCAAGTTTAAGACCTGAAAGCACCTTATGTTAGATGCTGCATGTCTGGAAGTTTCTGGAAAAAGACATACCAAACACATTCATATTCCTAGAATTCAAATCAGTATAGAAATATCAACTACACTGTGAAGAAGATCAAAGGCTCAACTAGTTGATTAAGTATTAGCATGTGATACTAGCATTAAAACAAACTCATAATGGATTATTTTTTTTTTTAAAGAAAAGCTTCTTCACTTCATGTACACATTTATTTCACATTTCTTTTGATGCATTATATAACAAGCAGTCCCTGACAAAGTTATTGTCTTGTTTTTTAATAAGACAACTTTCTGATTTTGATTCTGGAATGCAGAATTACGAACACTAAGAGAACTCAAGTGAACGCCTACCTTGACTATAGTTTGTCCCTCTGAGATCAGGTCTGCAACTGAATGCCCATTAATAGACAGTAACCTGTGTTTCAGCAGTCCTGTCTAGACACTTACGGAAGACTAGGACCACAAGGAAAGGGCCTCCTCACCCTACCAGCTAGTGCTGAATTTAGCATCTAACATAGACCTAGCGATACTACAACCTTAGCTTCAGGAACATTTGTTTTCATTAACTCTATCTTAGCTTTACACTCAGCAAGAGCTTAGGACATAACATTCAATGTCACGAGTACAATATGACAAGAAGAAAACAAAAATATTTTAAAAGGTGGAAAAGAAAATACACAATCTTCAGGGTCACTGTTTGGGAAGTAGTGGATGATTTGGAGCTTCCAGCTTTCTTAGAATTTCTCATTCTAGTGCAAGCAAACAGGTGACAGTATCATTAATTGGAAGATAAACATTTCTAGGAGAAAGTAACGTAACAAAACGCAAACGAGTGACACAGAGTGCATGGATGGGACATGAAAATATACTCATGGATCCCATCTAAAGAATGGGGACACAGAAAGGTTGTAGAATGAGTAAGACTGCAGAAGCAACATGGCAGTATGCATATCCCTTAACTCCAAACATCAAGTTGCACTATGGCATAAAACATTTGTGCCTAAAATATCATGCAGCCATCATCGCTTGAGGGCCTGTGATGTGTTTTTCACATGAAACCTTCAGACACCTTTTAAGTCAACTCGAGATGCATTAACGCATAGTAACAGGCAAAGCCAATGGAGCAAGTGGTCCAGAAGGAACACGTCCACAGCCAGATCCCAGGTGGGCCAAAACCTCCCGCTGGTGCAGAAAAGCTGTTCTTCCCCTGCCGCCCAACACCCACCCCACACACTGTACCCCTTCTCGGCACCCTCCGCACCAGCACCGGCTACGGACCAAGTCTCCCTTCAGAGCAGAAGNCGCCCGGGCACCGCCGCAGCGCGGAGGGAGGAGCCGCCGCCGCCGGGCCGGGCCGCGCTCGTGTTTACAAACTCACCCGGGAACGCGGGCCGAACCGCACATTAAAGGCCGGGTCCCCCACAGGCTTCCGTCACTTCTCGCGATAGCTCAGCTGACATCTCCGCGGGCAGCGGGGAGGTGCGGGTCACGTGGCGGAGAAGGGGCGGGGCGGAGGGCTGGGCGCGCCGCGGATTGGACCATGTCGGCGGGGCGGTTGGGGGACGGTGTGGCCGGAAGGGCCAAATGCCTGGGTGTGGCCGAGCGGGGCCGCGACGCGGCTCTAGCTAAGCAGGCGGCCGCTCGGTGCGCCCGCGAATGGGCGACCGAAGCACTGCCTCCCGAGTGACCAGCGTACGGTGCTAACGGCAGCTCTGGCGTCCCGGAGCTTTCTTAGTGGCATTAAACTGGTACCCAGTGTTCAGAGCAGTAACCCCCTGCCCGCTCCCGCCGCGGACCGCATCTGGACAACGTGCGAGAGCCAAGCCAAACTGCACCCGTTGGGTCAAGCTGCTGTTGCTGGAGGGTTTGTGCAGCCACGCCGGGTGGGGAGCTGGGAGGATGAAGCGCCCCATCCTCTGCTGGTGGCTCTGCAGGAGAGCCAGGGGAAGGCAGCTGCAAGCAGGTAGAGGCTAAACCCCTGCAAAGGCTTCGCTCAGCGACAGCACTCGATGCACCATTCGCATCGAAGTTTTGGAATAATCGGCCCTGCAAACCCGTGTACTGGCTGTATTCCAGGGGCTTCCCAGTCTCCCGACACACCACATCTCTCACGGCAGGACCCAGGTGTGAGCCTGAAGCCATACTTCTGCTAAACGTTCACCTTATTTCACGTTGTATCAAAAATGCTGCAGCACTGTACAAGGAAGGGAAGCACCTTTACCTAAATTTAACACAGAAGTAATTAGCATTTTGGACGAGTTAAAAAAATATCATAATCATATCTAGGAACACAGTTTAGCAAGTACGTGCTTTGAATCAGAGATGAAGTTTTAATTCTGTGTATCATTTGGAACTGCCTTGTTCTGAGGCTGACCTGAGAGTATGAGACTGTGAGTAACAAAAAAAAAAAAACCAAACTTCTAAAAAAGAAGTCTTAGTTCCAGTAAACTACATTATGTCTAAGTTTCCTTGTACTTGCAAAAGACAGTATGGTATATTTCAATTCTTCTGAATTGTTTGGGTGGGTGATGTACAGCACTTCTGCAAAGTTCTTTGAGATAAGGTGGGATAAAAAGCACTGCATAAAAGTACAGTTTACATAAAGGTGGCATTATTCTTTACCATAAGCATGTTGCGAAGGGCTCAAATGTGAGTGCAAAGAGAAGTGAGGAACAGATCTTACTTCCTTCTTCACGGAGCAAGTAAGAGCTGTGCTGCAAACAAGTATTTTTCAGTTTCAGATCTACCATCACATGGCAGCATCAGTCCTGAACAGAGAACTGAACTACAAGTTCTTTGCCTTTCCTCAGTCTGAAATTGGTGCAAAAAAACATAGAGCAGGATGGAAAGGATGAGTGATTTTTAGCTGCAGCAGTGATTTAGGAACGTAATTGGTAACATAAACATTTCCTTCATTATACATTAGGATAACACTCTTGTGCACATCACTATCACAGGTGGAATGACTGGGACAGCAGGCAGAGTAGTTATTCAGTGACAATGAAGATCTCTGCTCTAGCTGGCTCCATCTTCAGCACTGAAACATGAACACAGTCTTTGGATCTGGAGAATCTACAACATGAATCTTCCCAAGCTGACAGTCTCTAGGGTTAGCAGTCCGTGTCAGAAGAACTGACAAAGGTCTCAGGAAAGTGAAGCCTACAGCATCACCTCCTGGAACTTTGTATCTGGTTTCTCTGACCTATGAAAAAGATTTCTTGATGTAAACTCTTACGCAGAAGATCAAGAGTACTTTTAGATAGCTTGCTGCTGCTGCCCAGTCACTGCAAAGAATTATTTAAAAAAAAAAAAAAACACAAAACCCCACCAATATTTAATCTTTTACACAACTATAGTTGTTTCATTTGTGGGCATTTTAGGGAAACTGAGAAAATTTTTTGTAAGACCACTCAAACTGACTGAGCTGTCGTTGAAATGCTCAAGTAACCACTGAAATCAAGCTCCATTTTTCAAGAGCAGTGACAATACAGCAATAAAGGGAGTCAATGTGCCCTGTGATCGTTCAGATGTAAAAATCTGCCCACCGCTCATAAGCCCCTTATTGTCTAGAAGGACGATGATCCCCTGTGTGAAGGTTTGTTGCCATGTTTCAGAAAGACCTTGATTACTCTTTATCTGTAACACTGAGATCCAATTCTTCCAAGACTGGCAAAACCCAATAGCAGTTTTACATGGGTTTGGCCCATGTTCACCAGTCTAAGAGTGAGTCAAAAAGTAATAAACTTGGAGAGATGCTACTACTAAAATAGACGGGCTTTACATCCATATACAGGGTCACCTGAGATACCTGCTGCCTTTCAGACAAGGCTGATTATAGGGAAAAGGGTACACATTGATAGGGTGAACCACATGGGAAAAGATGGGATGTAAATCCAGAAACTGTTATTCAAAGCTGATTCAACTAGCTCATGGTGACTCAGGCAGCTTTCTTATTGAAATTATGGAGCAATAGCTTAGCCAGAACTTCCCTCCACACCAAACACACAATTATAACTCGGCAGAACCATTTTATATGTAAACAAATTGATAAGTATGATTAACAGAGCTGGAGGGAGGCTTGACCAAGACAAGTTTGAAGATCCTTCTTTGGCCAGCTCCCAGTGGTATAGAAATCTAAAGCTAGAATTAAGCTAGTCCACTAGACTAGTCCACATTAGGAAATAGGGATTGCCACCTCAGATGCCTGCACAGATCTCTACAGTACTGAAAGAACAGAAAAAAGTTCATCACCCACCAGAAGGACAGCAGCACGCAGAGGACTTTCAGCCTATAATTCTAGAAATAATTATCTGCCTTTCACCCAGGCCAAATGCACTCTATCTCAGCTCTGTAACAGAGTATCTTATGAGAATGGATTACAGCAAGTTCCTAAACAAACCCAGTGGAGCATAGACCACACAGAAGATGGCTGCAATATGCTTTACTTCCTACTCCTCCCTCACCCCCCCAAAAACCCCACTTCCAGATCTAGTCATATAAGGCACTACTAATACTGTGCTAGACATGAATATTTAAAGATGGTGCATATTCTACACTCCAAAACCTCAGATAAACAAAAGATTTACATGACAACTTTTAGTCCTTTTGAGAAGATGGCCATTTTCTTCCAAGAACATACAAAGAAAGTAGTTTCTCATGCTAGGTCCAAGTTAGACTACACAAACACTAATTTGGTATTTTAATTCAGATGAAAACAACGGCCTTACCTGCACCTTGCACTGATCCGAGAGTCTAGTAATTTCTCTATTGCCCTAGGGATAGGCAGTTTACAGTAAAAAGTTTCCTAGATTTAATTAAGTAATTAGTAATTTAACAGCAAGATGACAAAGCTCGTAACAAGCTTGCTCACGTTCTTCCAAAGTTCGGCTTATACTCGTTGAATGAGCAGATCTATTATTTAATATTCTGAACAAAGTTTGAGATGCTATCAACCCCCCCAACAGATTAGTATACAGTAGCACAGAGTAGGTTGTTGCAAGTGTAGACAACACCGTAAATGCATTTAGATTGTTAAGACAGATACTGTGAGAAGCAAAGCTTGATACTGCAGATATTTTGTTATTAAAAATGCTTTGATCCTACTGCTCTTAAAAGAATTTGGGAGGTAACACAGGGCTGACTTCACAAAATTAGGAAGCTGGAAGTCCTCCCTTTTAATTAGGTGATGCCAAGAATGCAGTAGCTAAGTATGTGTATAAAACAAAAGTGCTGCAGTTAAATGCCTTGGACCAATCTAAAGGAGTAGTCAGTTTAGTTCAACTGGGACACTGCTCAGAACCAAGTGGAAAATTTTTACCATGGTGATCAAAATTTGTAGTGTAACTGAAAACTGATGCAAAAAGAACTTTCCTATCACTGCTCACGGATTTGTGTTTAGCTCCTTTGATCACGAGGTGCTAGAACACCTTATGCGCCAGCTAGCCCGAGAAAAAAAAAAATGACAAATTGTGCACAGAAACAGTTCTGGATAAGTTTGAAACAAGTAAAGGAACAAGGCCAGCAGTATAGCCTTTCACATTTAATCCTTGTATCCTTTGATCTTTCAAAGATATGCCACATTAATTTTAACAAACAAGTGACATTCCTATATATATTAATAAATAAAATGTTTGACTTGAAGTCATTGTTTGAAAGGTCCTATGTGATATGTCATTATCAGGAGAAATGCATGGTGACTGAATGACAAGATGCTGTCTTCCAGATATCCTAGTGAGAAAGATAATAAATGCAGGCAACAGGTTGACAGTTAAAGTTGTTATCTTTAATGAAATGACTTTGGAAATAGCATCAATTTCCATGACACCAACATTTTGGGAGTCCCATAAAATGCAGTTACATTCCAATGCCAGTATTACAGGCAGATCTCCTTTCACATGGCAAATAGGATCAAGAAAGCAACCATCAGACAGAAGAGACCCATAGCTTCAGACAGGGCGAATCCCAGGATAGCGTATGAGAACAGCTGCTGCTTCAGAGAAGGATTTCTAAAAGAAAGTGAAGGTGTAAGACCTTTTTATCTTTACATTTAAGATGTTTTTCATACAGTTTAATGCATATGACAGATTCAGAACCTTATACTTCCTTGCCACAGACTCCATAACAGGAAAATCCAACAAATCCAAGCAGAAGTAATTTTTGGTAAGGATTTCACTGAAGACAAATGACTTGGCAATAAAGACTAGATTCAGGCTATGAAGATTGTATATGGCTTTTCCAAATAAGCACAGTTTTTGTGACTACATTCATACGTGCTTTTGAATTTGACTTCTCTACATCCTTCCCATGCAGGAACTATCAGCACTATGCTTTATAATTTTATTTCACATCTGTGACATTAGAACTATATTCCAACAAAGTCTGTGTATAATATTTTCAGTAGCTTTCAGACAAATACAGGAACTGAAACCACCTAGAGCAAAAAAAGAAATGCACAGCAATTTGATGCAAAAATGCAATGAATTATCCCTCCAAGAAGTGTGTGGGAGAGGAAAAAAAACCAGCCTTCAACATAATAGTATGAAGTAATGTTCTGCAACCTCTTATTGGCACGTTCATGCCAAAGTCAAAAAATAAGACATTAGTTTTGTACTGAAACCACTTATGTTTCAAGTGGAAAGTGAAATCCCTTGTCATCAGTAGGTCTTAAAAATCTTTAAGAAATAAGACTTAATTAAATCTTAACTGGTTAAAACAGTAATGAAGAACATGAAACCTTCATTAAAGATTTTTTATGCGTTACCAGTTCTGCTCTTCCACGGTATCATGTGAACTGTTCCTACTACAGGAACATTGTAAACTTATCTGGAAGAAGTTCATCCCTACTATAAAATCCCCAACCTCAACCCTTCAGATTTCTAGAAGGAATGATTACTCATTCAATAAAGTAATTACATATTCGGAGATACAAAGCTGCACATTAGAAAAATGAATTAAGCATCCATTTCTAAATAACAATCGTGACTACTAAGTCTAAAGCATACAAACTCACATTACTTACGATCAGTTTTCATACAGTTTCTCTGTAGGACCTCTCCTCCCTTCCCACATGGGAAAAGATCCAGGCTAGATTTTTAATTCAGTTCTGGAACTGAATGCTGAAACATTGGACTTCAGTGACTGAAACACTGACCAAGTCTAATGATCTAATTTCTTTCGTGTGTCTTCTCCAGGCAGAGTGTACAAAGTTCTAAATTTAACAATACAGCCATCCTGATGAACATACTACAGTTTCATATGATTCTATTTAGCCGTGTCTATCATTAACAGTAATTATTAACAGGATTTATTACGCTGCCATCATCCTTACTACAACTTAGCATATCTGGGAGTGCTGTCTCAAGCTACATCTGCATGCAATTCGAGAATTTTATAAGAGAGAGATTGATTACCTGGCATAACCAATGATTAGACTACCGAAGACTGTTCCAATACCAGCACCAGAACCAGCCACACCTACTGTGGCAGCACCAGCACCAATAAATTTGGCAGCAGTGTCAATGTCCCTGCTGACAGCACTAGTCTGGAATTCTCTAAGTGCTAGTCGGGAGACAGTATTTTGGGCCCCATTAAGTGTTGAGTTGCCCTAAGAAAACAAAACATGAAAGAGCATTATATTCAGACATAACCCATTTTCTATGACCACTTTGATAGTGTTATTCTGCAGCTTTAAAAGTTGTGTTAGATCCAATGTCTACTTCCTCTTCCAAATGATAAGACTATAACTAAGAGTTAAAAAAATCCAGGATGTTACCTGTTCCACCTGAAAGCAATGAACATTAAATGTGAAAGACTACCCAAGGGAAACAGCAAGACAGCAACAAGTATTATTATGTGTTTGACTTAACACAAGTTTCACACCATAGATGTTTGAGTTAGTACAAGCGAACTCTAGGTTGAGGACATTTAGGCTCACCAGGTAATTTAGGAAGATACAGAATTTTGTTTATAAGGTACCTCTCCATTCTTGACCTCTGGCCTAGACAACATAGATGCCGAAAGTGGTCTGTACAAGACTCTTGATCCAGCACGGATCTGCAAGAGGAGGAAAAAAGCTATAAAAAAGAGAAACATTTGATTACAGCTGTTCCCATACAATTGTCTGTAAGGTTATAAGGCTATTATCTACTAGACCATTTGTCTTACGTGAAAGACAGCAACCTTTGCATAGCTGGATATAAAATAAACAATACAGAAACAAACACTGCCATGCAATTTGACAGCACCGTTTTCAGGAGACATTATTGTGAATAGCTACATCATTCAATGAACCCATACATGCATTATACTGACAGAAAACATAGCAAAACGGTGACAAAAAAGACAGAAACACCAGCAGGCAGTGATATACATTTTGAAATGAAAAAATAAAACCCATCAAAATGAATTCCAAAGTTGTTAAACGCACAGACATAATCCAGACTTTTAAAACTAGCAAAGCATAAATGAATGAATCCTCTTTCACAAGCGGCCTGCATGTGTGTGTCCTTGGGCTTCCAGCAGCCTAAGGTCATATCGGCTTTTGCACAAAGCTCTTCCTACAGGGGAAACCTGTGCCTGCACCATGCAAAACGAGACGCTCTGCAGGCTAGAGAGGACATTTTGAAGCAGGATAGTCCCTTGTCTCTGCAAGGGCAAAAAATCCCGGCCTCGCACAGGACAAGCAACAGGCTGGAGTTTGACCTACAGCAAGGCGCTGACCGCACCAGGCCCAAGAGCTTTTCGCTGCGCTGCCCTCCCCCTTCACCACTCGTGTGGGAAGGCCCCTCACCTTGGCAAAGGGCCTTGGCCCACGCCAAGGAGGCGGGAAGGAGAACCCGGCCCTGCCGCAGCTCGCCCCTCTCCCCCCTTTCCACTCGGCCGAGCAGCCCTCCGTACGGGCTCGTCCTAGGGGCCTGCCGTGGNAGTGCCGACGGGCTGGGGCGTCTCTGCGCAAGCGCGACGGGGCCGGCAGCGAGCGCCCGGATGCAGCGCGGCGGAAGAGGGCGGGGCGCGGCGCCAAGGTCACTTTGTACCGGGCTCGATTGGCAGCGGCGGGGGGCGCGCAGCGCCTCGTCCCGCCCCGCGTCAGCGCAGGCGCAATCGCGCTGCGCCCGCCTCGCNATCCAGACTTTTAAAACTAGCAAAGCATAAATGAATGAATCCTCTTTCACAAGCGGCCTGCATGTGTGTGTCCTTGGGCTTCCAGCAGCCTAAGGTCATATCGGCTTTTGCACAAAGCTCTTCCTACAGGGGAAACCTGTGCCTGCACCATGCAAAACGAGACGCTCTGCAGGCTAGAGAGGACATTTTGAAGCAGGATAGTCCCTTGTCTCTGCAAGGGCAAAAAATCCCGGCCTCGCACAGGACAAGCAACAGGCTGGAGTTTGACCTACAGCAAGGCGCTGACCGCACCAGGCCCAAGAGCTTTTCGCTGCGCTGCCCTCCCCCTTCACCACTCGTGTGGGAAGGCCCCTCACCTTGGCAAAGGGCCTTGGCCCACGCCAAGGAGGCGGGAAGGAGAACCCGGCCCTGCCGCAGCTCGCCCCTCTCCCCCCTTTCCACTCGGCCGAGCAGCCCTCCGTACGGGCTCGTCCTAGGGGCCTGCCGTGGGGCTCCGAGACCCGCCCGACCCCCGGGCGCCCCGCGACCACTGCCGCCCCCGCTGCAGCCCGGGACACGGCCGGCGAGGAGGCCCAGGCGCCCCCCGCGCCCCCACTCACCAGGGAGGGCGAGGTGGCGAGCTTGGCGCAGGCGAACATCTTAGCGGGCGGCGTCCCGGGGGCCACAATCCGGTATCTCTGCGGAGAGAGGGAGAGGGTGAGGGGGGCCGCTTCGGTGAGCCGGGGCGGCGATGGGGGCGGA
>VYXH01012768.1:650758-748223 GCA_013397275.1 Burhinus bistriatus | reverse complement strand
AGCCTGGTGAAGAAAGGCGGAGCAAAGCCCCGCGTCCGGGGACGTCCCTGCCTGACTGGGACCGGTGCCGCTGTCAGGGTGCGGGACGGTCACACACTGCAGAAACGTCTCCGAAACGCCTCCGGTCCGTTCACGGACGGAAAAAGAGGGCGCCTCCGAGAACACCCGAAGTGTTCAAAAAGTCTCTACTGTTTAATTAGTCATTTTTGCATGATGAGCAGGTTCACACCCGAGTAATGAAAAAATCCTTTTTAGTCAAGATGAATCAAAACAAGATTATCATCACTGAGCCGAGCATGTGTTCCCGAGATTCCTGCGTTAACCACTTGTTCTTTGATCATTTTTTATTTAATTTGGGGGTCATTATTTTAGTGGTCATTTACCACTGTTAGTAGTATTAGTGCCAACTAGCAAAAATGCAGAAAACCCCACGATTTGGGTAAAACACTGGAAAACGTATATTTAAGTTGCTGCAAAATTTTTATTTGATACAATCTGTGCCATAAATTTAAATTCTGAAATAGTCTGTATGCTACAAACTGTCTCTGAAGGCACGAGTAAGAGGATACGTACATTGTATTTAGGGATGAGAGCACAGCATAGTGTCTTAGGAGTTAGCTGCTGGCCTCCTGCAAACGTCCATGGACTATTGATATTGCTGTCCCTGATGAAACCACAGGTGCCACTCAGCCGAGACGTACTCCTTATCAGCAACTTGAACACCCACCAACAAACATGATTAATAGGCACTTTCAACACCTGCATACTAATATTTATGGTAATGTTGCTTTTAAAACCTAGAATGTAGTATCTTCTAATCCTTGGCACAGTGCAGTTGTACCCGTTGTACATCCTAAGGTGAGAGACAACAGGACAGTTTGAATTTCGCAGCTTTCTGCTCCCTGCCTCAAACTCAACTACAAACTTGGTTTGGTTCTGGGGTGCCTCCAGAGTCTTGGTAGTAGAGCAGTGAAAAGGGAGTCTATAAAGGCCAGCAAAAGAGGTTGCCTGCTTTTTTGTTTTGTTTTTTTTTTTTCTTTTCACATCTTACTCTCATTGTCTGGGAACTGAGGTGGATGGGCAGATCTGCAGTGCCTGTCAAGTCATTTTACTATAGGCAAACGGTAAGAAAGAAGTATCAATGGCAAAAGCCTTTAATGGTTAGACAAAACTTTTCACGTCAAAAGATTTTTCAATCTACGTGTTATTGTGGTAACAAATATTTCCAGCATCATGAATAAAACTGTAAAGCAAATGTGGGTGCTGTACTGGTGGAATGACTTCAATGTAACATGTTGCTGTAGACTAACATACAAAGTACACCATTTATGAAGTAGTGTACTTCCCTTAAGTGTAGCAGCAAGCACGCTGTTTGCAACAAAGAAATTCCCTTGTTCGCGGAAGGAAGCGCAGCACTTAGAGGCATGTTTTCTTCTGGGGAACCTAGCGGTGTGGACTTCCAGGCATGCAACGGATCTTCCCACAGCTCTCCTGAATGGAGAAGAAAATGGACATTACATTCCTATATATGCACAGCGTGAAGTTACATGGATTCAACAAAATGTTAAATGGAAACCCTCTTCTTTCATGAAGAAGGTGCCCTCTTCTGTCACAATTCCCACCCTGGAATGTTTTGCAAAACATGCATTCACAAGCTGTTTGATCTGTACAATGTCAAAACCACCATTAAACACTTGTTTATTGTTGCTTTTAAGGCATAACAGCTGATGTTATATTTTACATGCACAACTCAGCTGTTGCTTTCAGGAGAGTTAGAAGAGCAGTTACTGGTCTCTGGGGACCATGTTCAGTTTAATTCAAGCAGATCTTTATAAAAAAGAAGACTTCTGTTAATCTCATGCCATTTCCTATCTGGTTGACCTGCTGCTAGGTCCCCAAGGAAGTGCATTGGCGCACTAAAGGGCAGTGTAATTTCTAATTGCTCACCATAATTCTGAAATTCTCTTCTACTTGGAATTTTGTCTTAAACTCCCAAAATCTCTTAGAATAGATTCCCAGTTTTCCAACTGTCTCTCCCAGACAGGACCAGTTTTGCATGTGGGCAGTAGCCAAGGCTGCCAGAGGAGGTTTCCTCACTGTTTTTCTTCTGGCAAAGAAGATACAGTGCAGCTGTTTGAACAGTATGTGGTGCCTAAAGAGCTGCTCCTCTTCTCCGACTGCTCCCTGCTGCTGAGCTAGGCTTAGGTCAGGGCAGTAAGAACAGGAAGTGACCATGAGCTGTGGTTCACTCATGTGGTCTTCTCCTTTCCCAGCAAGGAAAGATCATACTAGATTTCCTGAGCCTTCTGAAGACTTCCCCTGAAATCATAAAGGTTCTCCCAGTCATTTTGTCCTTATTTTCAGAAAAGCAACACTGTTTCATCTTCACTGCCAAGCAGCTCATTTCCACGTAGTGGATCAGTCCTACAGTGACATACAGTTTCACTTTGCAACCCTGAAATGAATTGCTATCTGCACATACCGGACTGTAATTGTTACAACACACAAGTATCAGCAGAACAGACGTTGCATACAAATGGCATTTTTCTGGTGAATTCTTAAAAAGATCTATCAAGCTTTTATACCTGTTAAGTTTTCCATCCAGAAAGCAGGTAATAAGGAAACTGGGCGCAATACCTGTAAACTGGCATGTCTGCCTGGTAGATAAGGGTTGGTTTTCCTCCAGGTACAGATGAATTTTGGCAATTGCAGATTGATTCAATTGAACAAGTAAAATCCTGTACAATGCTGAACAAATGAGTATGTTCAGAGTGCTTTGCACCAAAGGGTCCATGAGAATTCAACATTTATTATTAATAACTTATAAAAGATGAATGTCTGTTCTATATTTGCTGAAAGAGAAATCTTGGCTAGTCAGGAGAAGTGCCACTGTCCAGAGCCTAAATAAAAAGTTCTCTTTTTAGATCGAAACCTATTCCTTCAGGTTAAATTTTATCTCCCAGCAGAGGATTATTACCTCAGAGCACGTCACGCGCTCACGCTAATCTTTTTAAAAAATCTGTGTTGAAGAGGAGATATGTCTGGAAAACCAGTATATTCCTATAACCCTTAATTGTTGGAAGAGCCCCAAAGGACACAATCAGGTCAAAGGCCTCCTGAGATTGTCCTAATGTTTGTGAAATGTTTTAAAACGTAAAGTGATCTTATTACCTCAGGGTTAGCTCTCTAGAACTTCCAGATTTATGATGTACTTTGTGGGGCATTGATTGGTATTGATTTACAAAGTCAGGGTTTTTCAGTGTTTTTCGCAGCCTGGGCCATGTTTCAGTCCGGAGAGTATCTTGCACTCCTGCCTCTTCCATTCACAACGGTGTGGTTGAGTCTTCCCATTCAGGACTGCGTACGTCCTCTCAGATAACTGGAGTAATGGCTTGTGGAAAGAAGGTATATAGAGCAGAATTAATATGCTTCAGAATATTTAAACCAATTTAGCTCTGGGAAGAAGGAATGAAGCCATTATTAGATGGCTTTGCTTTAAGTAGAAAATCTCTTGGTAACACACTCTTAATACCTGTTTACCTTATTGATTATTAGTAGTTGGCAAATCTTGACATAAGTAATGTTGGGAGTTTTAATTGCTGAGTTGGCTGGATTGGAAGTGATGCTTTCTAGGAAAGCAGATGATAACAGGTTTTTTCTCATCATTGTGAACTTCTCCTTTACAGGTGAAAGGGATAATTTTTCTTGAGTTATCATTGTCCCCCAGAGTACTTACTCAGGCTATTTTTTGCTAAAGTTAGTTTTCTTTTAGTCTCGACAGCTCCTTGTAGTAGAGAGCTGAAGGCAATTAACAAAGTAGGGCTAATTTAGGCTCCATGTTAAAATAATCCATTGATTATTTTAACACCTGAGTCCTGGAAATGGATGGCATTAACCACAAACATCATACCATGTTCATACTTAGCAAGATTCTGACAGTATGCTAATACTATTGAGACCATTGATGCAATTTGAATCGAAAATAATAATAATCCTTGCCATGTCATTTTTGGGTCTCTAAGATCCACTTTAAATGGCACAATGATTATGTACGTAGGGTCTACTACTACCATAGCCATTGTACATCGAAATGGGACGTTATCAAGAGGAAAACCATTGTGCTACAGCAGAAATTCAGCATGGGAAAGAGGCGTTCTCATCTTCATCCTAGCTACTGGATTCTGGTGGAGAGCGAGATCAAGGCTCCAGGGCAGCCTTGTCAGAAAAGACTGGTAGAGCCGCTCTCACTCTGGATAAGAAAGCCGTATTGTCCAGCATTCAGGTTCTGCTGGTTAGCTTCAAGATGCTGTACAACAGTGTAAATATGTAAAAATACAGCCACCCTTTTGTAAAACCCAGCATGTCACAAGGTGGAAGGTGCTCCTGTATTTTTACAATTCCTTTTATATGTCAGCAAAAATTATCAATTGTCTAAAAAATTCATTATTATGTATCTAATATTTTTTATTATTATTTAATTTTGAGGAAAAGCAGTAATAAAATTATCCACTGATGTTTAATCAAAGTAATTATTGTAAATACACAGAAAATTCAGAACCTTTGGAATGAAAGTATCTCTTCATGTATTACTTTAAAACATAAACTCATGTAACTACAGTGTCTTACTCAGCTGCCTCACGTATTTCCCAAGGCTCGTTCAGGCTTCCTATTTGCTGTCTCACAAAAAACAGCTGATACCTGAAATAGTCAGTCAGTTGACTGGATAACACACCCAGAGATTTTGAGTTTACAGAATACACCGGATTAAATGAAAATAAATTCAGCAATGCTTTTTATTCCTACTAATGGTATTAAACATATTTTTAACAGAAAACAAATTTCAGCTGTAAGTTGACACTATTAGCTGCACTGGTTAGAACACAACGCCGGCAACCCAATTACAACACCTTTCATATGATACACACTTTCTGATAAAACACAGATCCAGACAACAGCACAGCCAGCCAAGACTTTGGCTGTATTAGAGCCAGTGTTTCCAAAAGTATCCATAAATTTTGGTTGCTGAAGTTGAAGACACCCAAAATGGAGGGATGTTTTGTTAGCAGGCCCTTCTGGAATTACAGGCTTTTGTGCAGGGGGAATTGCAACACCAGATTCTTAGTTTTAAACAATAGTACCTAAGCTATTTTTGATAGATTTTTTGTTGTTCTTCCTGTTTCTCAGAATCATGTAAAAAAGTCTTTTGGGGCAATATATTTTGGCTGTTCACAATCTGAAAAGAGAAGTAGGAAAGGTAGCTGTCTGGTGCTCAAAAACCGGAGGAACTACTAATTCCTGTTTGGAGATTAAATTAGTGTTTTGGATAACCGATCTGTTATGGCTATTTGTGCCATGTAAGGAGCAAAAGCAGGGTATGCATGTATCTTCCAGAATTGTGGCAGAAGGATTTTGTCTTCCTCCACCCTCTCTGCAGAGAGTATAGTTCCAGTTTATAATCCCTGGTGGGAGGGGAGATGGGACTATAGCCCATTAATACATGCAAGATTCATTTGCTTAATTGTAAATAACGTACCTTCCAACTATGAGTTTAAACTCTCATACACTTGCAAATTGCTTTGGGATCACTGCCTGAAAGGCGTTGCATAAACGAAGAATATTCATTATCATCCAAAAGCTCTTCAGTCTGAACCACTTAGCAGAAAACCTGTGGAATCATTTTGACTTCAGGGCACAGGTTCTGCCCTCTAGAACCTGGTGCCAGTCTGAATCCGGAGAAACAGTTGTTCTAATTCAGCTGACTACTGTCATGCTTTGCATGGCTCAGATGAGCTATTTTTAAATTACTATAATTAATTTTGCTCATAGTTACAGAAAGAGATCGTATATTCTTATATTCCACACCTAAAGTACAGAAACTCTGGACAGCCTGCCATTTCTACATTCTTGGAAAGGACTCTGTCCCTAATATGCAGACTTGATGAACATACTGGTTCTCTGGCAGGCCTGCATTCACTCCCATCTGTCGTGCTGGCATTATTCCCACTCAGAATTATCTATGCCAATTTCAACAGGGCATAGGTGCTAACCAAACATGGTTTTAGAGGGACAGCTTTCATAACACAGCAAGTGCCATCTCTTTTGCCAGGAGATCCTGCTGTTTGCAAATAATTCCAGCTTAAGGCCACATGCTCCATTACATGGGATCACATCTGTAGATGCTTGTGGGCATTATAAAAAAATCAACAAATGTCTACTGTATTTCTCTTTGAGTTTGGCTCAGTGCTTGGAATTTTGCATGTGGAGCATGAATGCTCTGCACCTTGTTAACAGGAGGGAGCCATAGGCTGTGATATGCTCTGAGCAGTCTTAACAGCTTTCTGCATCAAAGCTGGGGCAACAAACTACAAAAGTTTATCAGAGCTGCACTGCTTTTTTAGGTGGCCCTTGATTGCTTTGTGTCTGTGATATATTCTGAGGTGAGACTGATAGAGCATTGCCTTTTTGCACCCCAGCTTTTGCCTTTCCAGATTCTGAACAGATTTGCATATAAGGCATATTCTGCCCCCACCCAGTTGTAAAGTGGCATATATGTACAGCAAAATTAATACTGCTTATTAAACTTGACATTCTATAGAAAGCTCTATATAAGATACATAATTATTATAGTAATATATTATACATAAAATATTATAACATATTATACATATAACATCAGTATCATATTAATATATTATAGCTGCACTTGACTCCTGTTTTGCCCCACTGAACAGATTACTTGTGTTAGCAGAATTACTCTGTACTGTATAAGGCTAGAAATGGCTTAGGAAAGAGCAAAACCTGTTCATGAACCTCACCTGGACAGGCCACTATGCTCAGATTTAAAATACAATTTTGTAGTTAAGTAAAAGAATATTTTGCCCAGAATATTTCTCCAAAAAGAATATTTGGAATAAAATAAGTTTCAGGGCAGTTAATTTCCAGCCATATATTTCCAGTCATACATTTCCAGTCACGATTACTGACTTTTAGAAATTTCGCTGTCCAGCCGGGATCTGTGGAAAAGATCCTTCCCCAGCTCCTAAAAGTATTCTGTCATAGTAATTGTATTCCTTGGAAATCACCTGTTGTTCAGGGAAGGGGAGCAGAGTGGCAGAAGAGCTGTATGTTATTAGTTATTAATGAAAAACCTCAGGGCAGATGTTTGAGGGACCACGGGTTTTCCAACCCAATCGCTCTTGTGAGGTGAAAAGAAGGTTCTACTCCAGCACAGTCGGACCAGGAGCTGCCTCGTGTTGGGGCTGTTGTGGGTTTGGGTGAGCTGTATTTCGATTGTTCCTTACCAGTCACAACAGCAGTTGTAAGACGATAATCTGGCTGCCCGGTAAGAGTCTCAGCTGTAAGATATTGCAGTGAGCAGCCAGTCCATTATCTCTCTATCCAAACCTCAAATCTTTCCCATAAAATACGAAGTCGGCCATGGTACTCTTGTTAGGGAGCATCTAACAGCAGCATAGGCAGGGCAGGCAGTGGTGCAGTTGTAAAAGTGACCTGTGTTTGTTTACGCAGCTTGGAAGCTTTGGATCACGGAAACTGCTATCTCAAGAACACCAATAATTAAAAATAGCTAATTTGAAAAAGCCATGGCTGGATTGTTCTGATTTATGGCTGGATTGTGTTTATAATGCCTCCAAAATGACTAATAGTGTGTATAAATAGTGACATCCAGTGTTCAGTTAGATCAACCACAGGTCCGTGTTCCGTAAGGTCATTCAATTAAAAGATTTATTACAGGCTCTGTTTAAAAAGCCTGTGTAAAGATAGTAGGCTAATTTGAATATTAACTACCTGCCAACTTCAACACACCTCCACAATAAAAATTTCCTTCCTGACTTGTTGGGGAACAAGAATGGTGTGGCTCTTGTATAATGCTTTAACTTTCTTTTTTATGACAGCAAGCGTCTGATTATTCCCAGGTGTTCTTGATTTCTTCTTTCTCCGCTCCTGTTGCTATGAATGTGGCCATTAGGGCAGCAGTCATAAAGGATGTGTTCACCACTTCCTTCTCTGTCTGTCTCTTAACATAGCCACAAGTCCACCGTCTTCTATCCACATTAATTCCCTGAGGTATCCACACAGTATTTGTGTTGACTGCCTTAATTTTGATCTTCTCTAATCATTCCCTGCCAGATGGCAGTTAAAGTTTAATGGTCCCTGTAAAAATAGTTCCCTTTCTTCTTTTAATCAGTCACGTGTGTTTGCTTAGCTAACTGTTAGATGTTCCGAAAGCATGAAGGGACCACCAACACAATTACTTCAAAATACACATCCGTATTGTGATTTCAATGTTATGTAAAAGTAAAGGGTTACAGGGTAAGCAAGATTCCTGGAAATTAGCGTGGGCTACACAACCTTAAATTTTCTGTGTTTCTTTAGATCTATTAGAAAGATAAAAGTAATAATTTGGATGTTTTGTATACTCAAAGGTAGACTATTTTTAGTATCTCTAGGCTCAAATGTTTGTGTATGCCATGCTACAAAGTGTATGAGTATTATGCTTTTTGGGATGACTTGAACAATACACTTAAGCAGATGCTTAACTTTAAGCACATGTATATGGCTAACGATAGACAATACAGCCTTGAGCAAGGTACTTTGGCATATGCTTAATGTTAGGCCCCTAAGTAGTTCTACTGAAGTTATTTACCTTCTTGCATGTTTAAGAGTACGTATCGACACCTAATGACAAAGAACATAAAATTCTGCAGTATGTTTCCTTGATTGAAGCTTATTAGAGGTTTGAGGGTTGTGCTGAATCAAGAACTTAATTCAGTTGCATATTCATGGTATGCCTAAGTAGCAAATCACTTTAGAGGCAAATGGTTTAAGCTGTATCAGATACCTATGGAGTGAGTAGGTATTATCGTACCATTGAGGAATATGGAGAGCCTGGGAAAGTGATAGCCTAGAAGTCTAATCCAGCTCACAGTGCTGCCAGAGAAAAGATTGCTGTGGAATTAAATGGAGGCTGGATCAGGCCCTGAATGCCTTGCCTAGAGCAATACAGGAAATATATAGCAGAGTCACTAACAGAACCCAGATCTCCTGATTCAAATTAGACTTCTTTTGTATCCAACATCTGTGTACACTGCAACTGGATGTGTCGTTGCAGCCTGCGCAGGCTAGATTCTAGATTAAAGTTCGCGTGAGAACGCCTATGCATACTGCAGGCATCACACCCACCTACACATCCCAGTAATATGAGACTAGCAGAAGTGCGGACCATCCTACATTATTGTCCCTGGTGGAAGACTGAGAAAATAGGGATACTCGTACCTTCCTCCAAAGCATGTTTTAACAACCATCTCCAAAACAAGTTACCAAATATGACAAAGTACACACTGCAACAGTACTCCCTGCCCCATTTTTTTTTTTGTTTTAAATGACAGTAATGGAACTCAATTGTACAGAACTTCTGATTACCATAGTGCTTTTTGATTTTGCCATGAATGCCTGGGAGTTGGACAACAAAGTGAGTTGCTTCAGCTCCATTTTTTCCAGTTATTCCTTGATTAGTGATAAGTGATTTGGTTCTAACATAACAGCAATAGCTATGATATTTTGCTTAAGATTTTGACCTGAAAGGAAAATTTTCTTTGCTTCATTTAGGTATTTTTCCACAGTTCCTTTTTACATGCAGCTTTTTTGGGTAAGATCTAGTGCAGAGAGCAGAGACGTAGATGGGGCTGTTTGTGTTATGATAATAACCAGATGACCTCATTGAGATCAGGGCCTCAGGGTACTGGATGCTGGGAAAAATGTAATAAAAGCCAATCCCTGCCCAAAGGAACACAAAGTCTAAACACACAAGCTATTTTGTAAGTCTGGGACACAGAGAAGTTGATTTGCCCAGTGTCAGACTGTGGCAGTTGCAAGTGAGTCACTCTTGATCTCTTGTGCCTTAAACCCAGCAGATCCTTCTTTTCTATATATATTTAATTAAAATGGCAGCAGAGCCCGGCTTTGATAAATTTCCGTATGTCTGAGCTGTAAAATCTGTCAGCTGCGGAAACGTAGACATACCTTTATTTTTCTCTTCCCTAGTTTCCTCTGCTGTTTCCATATCAGAGAAACATGCACTGGTTCCTTCCCCGCTTGGCTAAAGATTGCAAACATATAAACGATCAAAATAGAGCTTGCTGGGCTGATGATGGCTAATAGCAGGTGTTGAAGTGAAGGCGTTCCCCTACGGACACAACCCATCACGGTTGGGCTGATGCCCAGTTCATAGGAGGGAACATGAATCTTTCAAATGTAAAGGGAGATAAATTGCATCTAAACACTCTAATGATGATAATGTAGAGAGGCAGATGTGGTAACCGAGTATCAGAATCCCTCCATACGGTTCTTACTTCCATTATAGTATCACATTATATACTATTGACTAATATAAGCCAGATGCAAAAACAGAATGTTGTTTGAGTTTATCCTCTGGACTTCTCCAGATTTGTGCACCTGATAGATAGAAATATTTTTCACTGGCAAACTGACACAAAGGTCGTTTTTATAAACTCATATGAAGAGTGCATTGGAAAGCACTCACTGGCATTTGTTTCAGCTGCACAACTTTTGTCAAAACATTCACACTATAAAAATTGAGACAACTGCAGCTCAGAAATCCTGATTCTGGGCAAGGAATTTTGTTTCCTTGCCCCTAGTGTGGCCACTCACACCTTTGCAAAGAGGGTGCCATGCAAAGACTTGTAATTCAGAAGTGGTTTGGATCCGCTTTACCGAAATGTAAATGACATAATGATTTCACAAGGTGAAAGGTAGCAGAGGAGGAGGTGCAGAGCACTGCCAAGTGAGTCTAAGCATGGAGAGTATGCAAGAAAGAACCACATAGGACATTTATACACCTGATATAGTATACGCCAGTTGTTAAGGCAGAAAGCCAAAGGTAATGAGCACTGTGAGAATTAAGAGAGCTCCTTTTTGGCCCAGGTTCTTGCCTGTAATTGAAGCGCTACCCTCTACTGATCCTTCAGGTGCTATCGGAATGATTTTATCCAGGCTTCAAGGGAGAACCAGTCCCTAAGGAACTGAGGAAACTTTCTTTACATTATAGCTCTGTGCTAGAAGAAAGCTATGGGTGTGACTCATGAGTATTCTTAATAGTTTTCAAAGAAAGTGAAATTCCTAAGTGAGGTTTTGATTTTAATTTAGAAAGTGATTTTTTTGTGAGCTGCAAAATGAATAGAAAACCATATGTATGTTTATGTATTTATGTTACTAGAACCTTAGAACCCATTGTGAAATGTACGTTGAAATGTCTTTATTGCATTTATTAGAATTTATATTTTAAAATATTTCTATACAATATTAGAAAAAAAATAAAGCTAATAATAGCCATTCAGGAATATTCTCCATCAGTCTGTACTCTCCATCAATTTTAAAAATAGACTATTTCTTTTTCTTTAACCAGCTTCTAATGTATTCACAGAAAAGGAGTGGTTATTAGATGTTCTAAACTTATTCCTGAATAATAGATTTTAGCTTATTTTATCCAAGTGAGCTCCTTCTCACCTACAACATTGAATTTCAAGGAGTTGGTGGCTACTCTGTGATGCTGAAAATTTCTTTCTATTTCTCTGTCAGTTTCCAGCCTTGAAATCTTTTTTAAGGGATAATCTATACTTGAGAAAATAGTCAGACTGAGAAAGCAAAGACTAACTAACTTGGCAATCTCATTAAAGTGCATGTAGTAGTCACTTAACTTTGCTCTCCTTCAACATCTGTCTTTGTATGTTTTTACTTCAGTTACAAACTGTTGAGGACCAACACTTGCTTTTACTTTTTGCAGGGGACCAGTGACAATGGTGTGCTGCCTAAATAATCAAATCTATTTTTTTAATCTATTAATTTTATGGTTTAGTGTGGGTCATCTGAGTTCAGAAGCATCCTTCAGAAATGTCCACTTGGTAAAAACATTCCAAAACTTTTAAAGATAAGGTAGTAATCCAGGGAAGCACAGAAAGTATAATTGAAAAATCAGAAAGATAAACAAAATAATTATTAAAATTGTTGAGAACATGCAGGTTTACAGATAACTATAATGGAAATATCGTTTGCTGGTATTTCTAATTAAAATTGTTTGGTGTTTTTTTGTTTTTTTGTTTTTTTTTTCCTGGGAGTTCAGTGACGTACTATAATGAAAGGGAGGAACTGTCAGTTTAATTTGAAACTGGAAATTCAAAACAATGGACTTCACTGCAAATTGGAAACGATGGATAACCCCTGTGATTCAGTCATTGGAAACCAGACTGGCCAAAGCACTGCACTTGATTGCATACCTGCAAGGATGAGGCAAACTGCTGCCTCTATTTATTACTGCTGACATTGGTCTGGGAAGACACATATTTAATAAGTAACATTAAACGCAACGTTTCTGTTACAGGACACTGCATGTAGTTGTGCTAGTCAAATTATGGGAGGGACCTCCTTTGGCTGTCCGTAACTACTTCAGGATATCACACAATTCATTTCCCTGTTTACCAGTAAGACATTCTTTGAATCATACAAAAACACCTACACTGGTAGAATTTAAAAAAAAAAAAANNNNAAAAAAAAACACACACAGGTAAAAAATAAAAAAAAAAAAAAAAAAAAAAAAAAAAAAGAAGAAGAAAAAAGGACTTAATACTCAATTATACTTTAACTACAAATGGAAGTAGACTAACAGGTCTAATATCAAATAATCTTCCATGCTACCTAGGAATAGTTTTATCAGAAGGGCACTTGCATTTAGTTTTCATGTAGAAGGCTTTTCCAAGAAAGAGAAACCCAAATTATAGTATTAGCTGAGAGAAATACAGCAAAGCAAATCCATCTTTCTCAGAAGAAATGATATTAAAGAAAAATGAGTAGCTGTATAATGTATCACTGCTTCTGTCAGAGTTCATAACTGGAAGTTATGCTGGTACATTAAACTGGCAGCTTACGCACTTTCATTATACTGTATCCACCTAACTCATGAGGAACACATAAGAACATTAACAAACCACTTTTGCACCTGTTATGCTTATATTATGCTTTGCATTTTTAATGCTTAGCAGAAGCTGCTGGTGTTTAAAAATCTTCACCAAATGTATCCGTGCAGCATGGAAAAATCTGAAGTCATTAAACTGCATGTCATACAACAGAATCATCTTGCATTTAATTACTAGATTTCTAAAGCAATTACTAAATTTGGCCCAGGTGCCTGCCTAGAGGGAAGCCAAGTTTTTCTTCCAGTTTGAGAATTAGCCTCCATTGTTTTCTCCTCAGAGGAGTGTGCAGAAGAGCGCTGCCTGGCATAGGTGGTCACCAGCATGGAGGATGCCGTGCAGGATGCCCGGGTGCCGGCAGGCGTGGTGCGTGTGGGAAGACCTATCATGATGGAGCAGGTACAGCTGCTGGCTTCACCTGCCCAGCGGGCGGTGGGAAGGACTGACACGACAAGCTAGTCTTTCTGCGGGAGTTGGAACAGAGAGTCGGTCAGCCTTCCCTTTTTGACCACACATCACTATTTGTTTCTTTACAGAGGAGTCTACGTCCTTGAGTTTTTCTCTTACTTTTCCTATATGTTCCCAAGATAACTTCCCACAGAGTAAATATAAAATGTGTTTTTAACTACAAACAGGCATTTAGTAAATGTCAGAAATAACAGAACACTAAAGGTTTGGAAACGAGTAAACAGCAGTCATAGCAAAAGTGTGTTAAAGAAATTGGCTCATCTAATCTAAAATTGTAAAATGACCAAGTTCTAGGCCTGAATTATTCCCAGAAGTAATACCATGACTTCACTCAGGAAGCGTTACTCAGTGGGATTATAGCTGGAATGTTTTCAGCCTTAAGGATTCATCTTCAGAAACATCATTCTTGGAGTGCAAAATATCCTGTACCTCCCAGTCCTGGAATAGGTTTCTGTTAGTTACATTTCTGTGTATCACAATCTTTGATTTCCTCGTGAGTCATTTTGCTGTTCGAGAACTGTATAAAATGTTAATTTTATGTCAGCAAGGGTTAAGAGTCCAAGAAATTCAGCTTTCATTGAAGTGTGGGAGTTCCTTACACACTCTTGAAAATCCTGTCTCCAATAGTGAAATATTTCAATTTTTGTCCACAGGAGAAAATTCCAGGCAGTTACTTATGGCCTCCCCTGTAAGATGTGATAAGGTACCTCCAGAGATAAAAGATAAGATGGTCTCCTACCATGAAGTAGACTGTTTAGTGTGGTGAGAAAAAGAAGTTGCTTTTATTTATGCATTTACAAAAAATTCCCACATGATTGACACCTAATTCAGGTATGCAAGGCTGCATGACATGAAGGGCTCTGGGGAGCTTTTTCACCTGGTTTTTTAGACACTGTGCAAATTTCTTGCCTGGTGAGATAAACCAATGGAATGACAAAAATACAAACTCTGCCTAACAGGAATTGCAGTAAAGCAGTGTCTTAGTCCAGAGAGCAACAGAGAAAACATCACTTCCATAGTATCCTATCTTTCTTTCTATTACAGAAGAAATCAGATTGAGCAAGACTGTGCTAAATTCCACTTAAATACTGTGTAGAAAACTGACAGTCTTCAAGCTTTTTTTATTTTACTTTAAAAATTATATGGGGGTGGTGGTCTTGAATTGTTGTTGATAAATATTTTCTCCTGGAAAAACATGTGAAGTAACTTTCATTATAATAAAAGTTTAACCTCAGTTAAACTTATTGTTTCTTTAATATCTGCCATTCTTCTGTGATTGTGAAAATGTGGTGCTTCCTTGGAGGATCACTGCCCACATGGAAATTGCATTGGAATTAGGTTAAAGTAGCTCTTTCTTATACGAGAAAAAGTCAAGAACCTGGAACTGTGCTATAGGTTTTATTCTATTCCTCTAAAAAATACTGTCACTGCTGCTGCTGGTGTTTTTTGCTGGACTACCAGTGTAAGAATTATGAGTCATTAGAAAGTCTTTCTGTATTTGTCAGAAAACTGTATTTTAATGGTAGTGGCTTAGAGTGTTAATCTAAGCCTGGCTCCTTATGTACCTGCACACAACCATGTACTCAACACTCCTATTATCATGTTACTGCTTCCAAGTGTATCCTTGACAGATCACAGCCATAAATATCTCTTGAGGTGAAAGTAATTTAGTCGTGTAGATCTCTCTATTATTTCAGCTTAAATGGAGGCTATCAACTGAGTTGAAATGTTTTTGCAATATGCACTGATGTGAGACCAACAAACCTGTTTCACTTAGGTGCCTTAAGTAGACTCAGATCTTTAGTTTTAGCTGTGCTGTTACATTTTCCTGAAAGCTCCCTTATCCATAAAAAAACAAAGTAAGAGCAGGCACACCTTTTGTTGCGACCTAAAGGCATTTGGCGGATGGTATTTATCATCTTGTGTTCAGAGGATAATGAGCGGGGAACATACCTTCCTTTGTCTCTGAATGATCAAAACTTACATTGCAATGTGCTTTCCTGCATGCATAAACGTACAAGTTGTGTGCTAAACACTAAATTCAGGCTCAGATTCTTCCGTCAGATGCACATGTGCAACTTGCATAGCAGCCAGTGGAAGGTGCATACACAGATTAAATGCTAAAATAATATGGCATTGCAGCCACTTGCCTTGGCTGAGAATTTTAGTTCAGAGAATTGTCAACAAACTGTAATTCAGTGCTTTAGCCCTTTACCATATTCATATTATGAAAATAAGATGACCTTTCACTCACATGGTGTTAAAAAAAGATTTAGTAGAAGGTGTGGAGTGGTCTTGGATGGGAAAACATATGAACACTATGCACATACATCTCCCGAGTAAGCTGTTTATTGTTTCACTTACGGTACCCCTGAACAATTTCTGTTGGTAACAGGGTATTAGCCATACTTTCACCAGGTTTTGGGCAGAATCCCTCCTGGATGCTAGTTTGCATTCTGATTTTGATCTAATGGCTGCTTCAAAATGAGGTTTTTTACATGAGATAGTATGGTACTTTATAAAAAGAATCATGGTTGAAAATACATGATATTGCAGTAGCTATGCCACACTGAACACATCAGATGAAACAGAGCTCGGTTTTACACAAAGATTGTGGATATTAACTAATTTACACATATAAACTGAGAATATTGTAATTTGTTTTATGAAACAGTTCTAAGTCCATGATGTTGACTGTAATTTTATTTTTATCTTTCACTACCAGCAGAGGGAGCACCAGTGATTAAACTGCACAAACCTGGGAGGTTTTGTACACTGATGCACTCCATATCCTCTGTCAGCTAAATTCTGTCTACAAACACCCAGACAAAACTTTTAGTGCCATCAGCAGGAACTGAGGAAAAATATCTGAGGGTAGGACTGATCCTTGAATGCATTCAAATATTCATATTTTCTTCAAAATCAACTCTTGTCTACCCCCCAAATTAAATGAGTAGCATTGTATTCACGGCTTTGTGAAAAATGCATGGCACACGAGTGGTATTTGGAATAAGATGTGAGACCTGACTACACAAACCATGGCCATCACATCTTGTAAGCTGAAGGCATGCTCCAAAGATGTTTAGCAAGCTCCATTTCTGATTTTGCAACTTAAACCACAGTTCTGTGGGAAAACACATTTCAAATATGAAAACTGGAGTTATTCAAAACCTAACATTTTGAAAGATGTTGGAATGCATTTCGAAGTTACCATTTGTTGCAGTTGACTTTCAGACAGTGATTAAAAGTGTTAGAATTATTAAATCTGTCCTCAACATATATTTTAGCATTTTCACTCAAGCCTCAAATCTAGCAGAAAAATGGAACTTGATAACTGTTGAAAAAACATGTAAGAGAAGATTGGATATACAGCAGTATAGTTCATCTCCAAAACTCTAGATTTTCTTTAAAGTTTTTGCTGGGGGAAAGCAGTATACAGAACCTCTGTTAAACAACTCCTAATTGAGTCCTAATATGCCAGCAAACATGTTAGGTGGCTATATGACATTTTACCCATTTCCGTAATAATCTTTACCAAATAAGAACACCTATGTTGTTGTCACTTCATATAAAGTAATATAAAGCTGTACAAAAAATGTATCAGCTTGCATTTAAGCTTATTCTCCCATTTTTTCTCACAACAGCGAAAGCACTTAATAGCAAGGAATTTGAGAGTTAACCCAACCAACATCACCCTAACAAAGACATTTTAGACTTGGTGAAGAGGCTGTGCACATGAAACCTTCTTTCCTTCAACCCTATCAGCACCTGTAAGAGAAGATACTCTCTCTTGCTACAAACCTTACATGTTCACAAACACAGCCAAAACAAACCTAGGTGCTTGGTTCCTGCCCAGGATCATCTCAGTTCATTTCATCTCAAAGACAGCCATCTAAAGCTGAAAACCTAACTATGATCATCAGCCTGACTTTTATTACATTATTTCTAATGAATGTAAAGCAGCGGTGAAATTGGGGAAAACGGCACTTATGGAGACTTCATATTACAGGCAGAGAAAAGATCAAGAGTTTTGCTGGTACTCTTGCATAAAAAGAAGTGAGGGATCTCAGAGCCTCTGTGGGTCCCCCATCACTGTGGTATCACACATCTATTTGCTGGACAAAGTGCCTAAAGAAGCCTTAGTGCAAGTTACTCTCAGCCTATATAACCTGCTAAGGATCCAGTTAAAATGCCTGGTACGTGGGAGGTGGACACATGCTATCTGAAGCATTCACAGCATTGTATAAGTAAATTATACTTAGTCACCAAAATGCATTTCATGTATCCGTTCTCTGTTTGCTTACATGTCATGGTCACTCCTACAGTCTTGTCTCAGCGACTGGTGTCAAGAATATGACAAAATTAAATCTTCTTACCTCAGGTGGCATTAGAACAATGATGAATCGCTCTTCAGTATCCAGATTAGCATGGTCCTCCCAGTTACGTATTTGGTTGAGGGCTGTGCATTGACCAAAGATTTTTAGTACCTGCAAAGAAAGAACTCAAACTTTTATCTTTCCTGACCAAAAGTTTCTCTGATAAGGGTCAATGTTACTGTGTCCAAACAGCGTATTCAGTGTGCTGTACTGCCATATGGGCTAAGCAAAAGTTATAGAATCATAGAATCATCTAGGTTGGAAGGGACCTTTAAGATCATCAAGTTCAACCATCAACCTAACACTGCCAAAACCACCACTAAACCATGTCCCTCAGCACCACGTCTACCTGTCTTTTAAATACCTCCAGGGATGGTGATTCCACCACTTCCCTGGGCAGCCTGTTCCAATGCTTGATAAACTTTTCGGTGAAGTAGTTTTTCCTAATAGCCAATCTAAACCTCCCTTGGTGTAACTTGAGGCCATTTCCTCTTGTCCTATCACTTGGGAGAAGAGACCAAACCCCACCTCGCTACAACCTCCTTTCAGGTAGTTGTCAAGAGCGATAAGGTCTCCCCCCAGCCTGCTTTTCTGCAGACTAAACAACCCCAGCTCCCTCAGCTGCTCCGCAGAAGACATAAGGCTTTATTTTGTTAAACAAATATCATTTTAGCCAGCTTTGAAGAAAGAGCAGAGGATGGATTACCAGTGTAACTGGATCATGTCTTCTGTTTATCACCCTTAAGATACCTTCTAATTCTTAGACTACTTAATTAGATGTTCACACTTTTTCAAAAAGAAATTCCTGAAAACAGCAGTGCAGTGTGGTTTGCAGCATGTGACATTATTAATTCATATGAATTCATATTAATAATTCATACTCAAAATCACTGTGATAATTTTTGTCATCGAATTCTTTGAAAGAAAATTTGGAGCATATTTTCGCTGTATATTTAACACATTCAATTTTTCCATTTTGCTATATCCAATTCTTTTTGAAAATTATTGACCATTTTTATAATTTACCAAAATTCTTTACCACACAGGAAAAGAACCCACCATTTCAGAATTCAGAAGAATAACCAAGTGAGTGGTTCATTATTGTAACTCAGTAACTTAAATACTGACTATTTGTCTTTTAGGTAGCTCTAGTCACTGGATGCTAACAAATTACATGATATTTACTAATGTAGCTAAACGGGGTCTGAGTTGTTGGATCCATAAGCTATTTTTGTCTGCATTCGGAAAAGGTGACTATTTCTCTTAAAAAATTTACTTCTCTGCCATGTTGTTTTCTGATGACTGGGTGTATCCCTCTCCATAGCTACCTCAGAAACATTTTTTTTGCCACTAATACTGAATGGTTAAAGTTTCTATGTGCTTTAAGTGCATACATATTCCTAAGCAACATGATTGTTTACTTTCCTATAGCTTAATTTGCCCAAGTATAGAAAACTCTGCTATGTTTTCATTGAAAATGACGAATATGCAATGATACTGTAGATTGTCTGCTTTTGGTTGTGATCCATAAGTGTATGTGCCATTTAACAACCAATAAAATATGACAGGCATATACAATTCTGTCTGAGCAGGAAAGGAAATTTTATTGCTCAGGTTTTAGGCACACATGCCCTACATAAAGTTGTACAGTCAGATCAGTATTTTATTGTTACTTGCCATATGTGTTACACCCCTTAGGCATGAAAAAGCAAGTTAGACAGAAAGTATTAACCTTATCTACAGAAGAAGGAATTACTTCAAATAAGTTTATAGTCAAAACAGCCTTTCTTTAGGAAAAAAACAAGAAAAAGTGGAAACAAATCTACACATCTTGTAGAGCTCAGCCGGAGAAAGGAGCCAATCTTACAATCGTAGATTTCTTAGCTTCTTTCTTAAATACCACATCACCTCTTACATGCTGGAATACTTGATGCACTACGACAGTCAACTGAAATCAACAGGTAAACTGCTATCTGCGATCTCCATACCCATGGTATCCCCCCAAAACTCCTGGTATTTGGGGTCATCTTGGCCTAACACGGAGAAAACCTTTGTAATCTTATGTGGCTATGTGCATAAATTTATGCACAAATTTGTCAGAATCACCACGTAGGTTGTGGAGGGGTAGGTCGATTGTGACCAGTGAACTCAGCAGGATACATCTGCACTCTGTTCACACTTCTCAGGTTCCTTGTACAGCACAGTGCGAAAGGGTAAAAGGAGAGGTGATGATTCTGAGGCACTTCTGCAGCTAAGGAAAGATTCCGAAGCAAATTCCACTGGCTTGTGGAATACACAGATTATATTTTCTTTAATACATGTATGAACCAGAATTTATTTTTACTGATGTACTACCGACATTTATCTCCACCAGTTTAAGAAATATGTTAACAACCTGCAATGCATTAGACGGGCAGGATATGAACCTACACAGGATATGAATTTATAAATGCCAAAAGAGTGTAGTAGTAGCAACATGTAAATCAAAGTTTATAAAGGCAGGAAATATCTTTCTTTAAATCAGCTGATACAAAATAGCAACACATTTGTTGTTGTTTAGGGAAAATAACAAGTACTTTTGTGGGACCAGACTGAGGTATTGAATGATCAGTAGGCAGTGTCCTGACAAGGGTTCGCACACAGTAGAAGAGAGGGAGAGAAATTGCAGCATGCAAAACACCAAAAACACTGAGCAAGGCCTCTGAAAGCCAAGTAAGAAAGCTTGTCAGCTTTTTGGCTTCTTTGAACGCTCTACCTTTCAAGACAAATTGAAAAAAGGAAGAGCTACAATACCTTCATTCAAAATGTCCCACAGATGCTTTTAAGCAGCATTGGCTGAAATAGTGCAGGGATGAAGAAATAGCACCAAGAACCTTTAAGACATTTGTCCTGGATAAAGTTGCTAATCTCAAGCTTCAGATAAACTAACATAGTCCTTGCCCAAGCACAACCTCAGTACAAGTTCCTTAGAAAGTAGGGAAAAGTTTTTATTTTCTCTGCAATCACATATTCCCACAGAAGTAATGTATTTGTATATGTAGTTGATACTTGATGGCTTTATGGCTGACTATAGATGTCTGAAGATTACAGAACTATTGCCTGAAGAGTGAACCCTTGAATTTAGCCTTAGTAGTTGATAGTATTTTTTCTGATTCTATTTTTTTAAAAATCAAAGTGATTTCAGATTTCTGAGCAACTACCCATAATAGGAAACAATCCATTTGAAACACTGCAGAGTGCAAGTAGAAGGTGTTAATTATAGCTAAATACCCAAATCCCATGCCCCCCACCCCCCCACACCCCGAGCTAAACACTACAGTTTTAGATTGCTTTCATTTTAGTAACCGTTCGATCTTTCCCAGGAGAGGATTTTATACTATTTCTTTTAATCTTCTCCGCATGCAGTTCAAAACTTGCTCACTGAACTCAATCTTAAATTAGTGTTTGCGTTTATGAGCAAAAGATTGCAGGATCTACAATGTAACAGATAAAAATAATGTTTACAAATGTCAGTTAAAGAAAATTGTGTGAAGTAAAGTTAGATGCATGTGATCGAATGATGCTGCTACTCCCTCTGCTCGCTATGATCTGTGGGAAAAGTACAATTTAGAAACCTTAGACCTTTGCAAAGTACAATAAGCTTTTACCATAATGCCTTTTCAACTAGTGAACAATCTAGCAAGTAATTTTAAAAATATGTTGAAAATAAAACAGATTGATGTTTGACTCTCTGCATATGAGGATCTTCAGCAACTAGAACCAATTAACCAGACAGAACAAAGTTAAATACACACATAAATCTTTGTAGGGTGGACATTCTATGCAGTAAATAATGCAACACTTCCACTGTCATCAGATAACGTGCACTGTGCTAACTTCCACTGAGGCAGATTTTGGCACTTGCATCAGTGCCAGATAGGTGTATCTTGTAGCTTTTAACTTCCATGGATCAAAAGTCTCCAGAAATCAAAACATCTCTGTTTAATCTAACTGGATGGGATTTAAGTTAAAGTGGAAACAGGTCATGCAAGAAATTACAAAATGTGTTTACCCACCTCAAAATGTTGCTCCATATCTCATTCCTTTTGTAAGAATGTCTATAAATCCAAAAACTTATTTTCCACATGCACTGTTTGAACAAAGTTCCCAAGAGACATTCATTTCCCAACTTCCTTCTAGCACTGCAATAGCAAAATACAGTGGTGGTGTTAGCCATAGCCATGTCCGCAGTCTGGGTTCACACAAAGTGGCAGATCAGCTGAAGACCCAAATGCACAAAGGAGAAGTTGCAGCAATATCCTGATCATGCTTACAACAGACAAATGCGCTGCCAAAAGTATTGAATAAATATTTGACAAATGAAGGAAAAATCAAGATATAAGGAAAATAAAAAACAACTAAAAAGAAGAAATGAGAAACCTAGCACAGTATGTACTGGTCTGGACCCCACAGAATAAGGATTTCTGTGCATTAATATTCCAAAACCAGAGTCAGTAACCTTATTTGGACTGGCTCTACTTTTAAAACCTAGTGAGGCAAATTTATACTGTGGCCCCATTAAAACTAATTTCAGAGTTGTTGAATTTAGGAGCATTGTATCATATAACTGGAAGCAGAAGTTAATGTACGGAGTGTTGAGTTTCACTAAGATGAAATATTAATTCGTGTTTATTCTGAATGTTGATTGTTTTAATACCCTGAATTTAGATACAGAAGATTAGATGTAATGGGTTGTTTCCACATGTCACATGTAACCCCTTCGCTCTTTTAACTGTAAATTCTGCGAGAATTTTTTTTTTCTTACCTAGAAATTCAAGCAAATGATTTAAAATTAAACCATTTTTCCAGCACCTGTAAAAATGTGCAAATGATAGAACTGGCAGTATGATGATTGCTTTACAGATAAGCATTTTCTTCATCATCTTCAAGGACATCCAGATTTACGATCTAATCGCTCAGCCCTTTAACAGGATGCATTTGAGTTTGATTAAAAAAGAAAACAAATAGCAGTGCAGATTTATGATTGAAATCCGTGTGACCTTTTCACATATGGAACTCTCTTAAAATAGTGAGTTTAAAACTGAGTATGGCCTCCTTAGCCACTTTAGTTTTGCCCATCCTGGTATACAGCATGTTTTTGGTGTGCTTTTTCACATTGGCAAGTGCAAATTTTGGAAAGCCATTTTCCCCTCCCCCTCCTTGAACTTTAATTGCTTAACCTACATCCTAATTCAAGTTGCTCATAAACCTTAGCCTTTGTTGTAGGTCCGACAGCTGCATTATGTCAGTAGCAAGTAAAACCTTCACAAAGTTCCGGAATGCTGCAAGACATTTTATAGGTGCTGCAATAAAAGGCAAATTGAATTTACAAAAATGCATTTGTCACTGATTAAAAACTTACAAAGTTAATTGGAAACACTGTGTAGGTGTTGCCACACAACTAGAGGTGTAACTGGTGGTTTTAATTCAGTTGGAGCACGGGGGAGAGTAGCCGTTCATGTAAGGCCAGCAATCTTATTGATATTTCTTTTCCCTTGAACAAACAGGGTGTATTTACTGGGAGACTTGCATGAATGGTCAATATTTAGCAGCGTTAAGACGTTAGCCAAGGAGTAGTGACCACTTGCAGGCTCAGTTTTCCAGGCTCTATCAAAGTAAAGTTTGCAAGCATCAGTCAGTGCCCATTAGTAATTGCAGCATCCACTGGGAAAGTTCTCCATGCTTTTTCTCTCCCCCTTTTATTTTACGTTGGCAAAGTTGACGCTACTGGAACAATCATTGCTTCAGCAAGTGAGGAGGGGAGAGGGAGGTAACCAACAGGCCAGGCAATCAGCACCCTCCCCCTGGAGCTGAGTGAATTATCTCCACTTAATCCACTTAACCTTTGCCATTGTGGGACCTGGGAAGCTGAAGGTATTTTTAAACTTGAGTCTTTTAATTGCCAGTTTATAGTGTCACTAGTCCAGCTCAGCTGGAAAGAGGATGATTTGAAAATAGTTCCATGAAGCAATAGCTTTTCACCTCGGCTAGGAGTCCTAATTATTATTAGTTTTGTGGCTCACTAGCTTCTATGTCTGTGGGGACAGTGATCTACAGTGAATCCACAGGTGATGGAGCTTCTTTAACATAGTATTACTCCGGGTTAATATAGCTAAAATGTCACAGATTTCAAACTACTTACAATCTCAAGCTCAGGTAACATAGCTATATTGTCATCAATTGTCAATATACAGGAAAATCCAAACTAACGCAAAATATTGTGGGAAGAGCTCTGTAACAGCAAGGCTGAATAATATGAGAAAACTGCTTTGCAATTTCTATTCTTAGTAATCTCCACTTGCTAAAATATCTTATTAAAATCCAACTTAATCCCCTTTAAAGGAAAAACAAAAAAATGCCTTAAGCAAATGCTGAAGGATGCTTGTTGATAGTTTTCCAAAGACAAGCTATGGAAAATTTAATTAAAAAGCGATTAGTTCAGTAGACTGTGAGAGTCTTCTGATATATTTTTCAGTGTGGCTCCTTAAAATTTAAACAGATTGGTGCTTACCTATTTTATTAATGAATATTCCACTGTGCTGGACTGTGGGTATGTCCACATTTCAGTGATCATCAAATCAAGCAAGCAACCTAGTAGATAGTCTTAGCAGAGATACCGAGAAATGGAAACTGCATCTTTTCCTTGAGCTGAAATTTCAAAAGAGATAGGCATAAACAAAGTTTGGCTTCTTTGGAAATCTAAATCCAGGTGGGGTCTCACGAGAACAGAGTAGAGGGGCAGAATCACCTCCCTTGACCTGCTGGCCACACTTCTTTTGACGCAGCCCAGGATACAGTTAACCTTCTGGGCTGTGAGCGCACATTGCCGGCTCATGTTGAGCTTCTCATGAACCAACACCCCCAAGTCCGTCTCCTCAGGGCTGCTCTCGATCCATTCTCTGCCTAGCCTGTATTTGTGCATGGGATTGCCCCGACCCACGTGCAGGACCTTGCACTTGGCCTTGTTGGACTTCATGAGGTTTGCACAGGCCCACCTCTCAAGCCTGTCAAGATCCCTCTGGATGGCACCCCTTCCCTCCAGTGTGTTGACTGCTCCACACAGCTTGGTGTCATCGTCAAAGCTGCTGAGGATGCACTCAATCCCAACATCCATGTCGCCGACAAAGATGTTAAACAGCGCTGGTCCCAATAGCGACCCCTGAGGAACAACGCTCTTTAGAATCATATAGGTCCATCTTGTCGCTTTAAGATCTCTGGGTAAAAATGGGACACCAATACCTTTTACAAATACTCAGGTAATCCTCAGCCGTATAGTTTTTACTCCTCATTCTCTTCCCAATTTTAAGTTCCTCACTCACCGGTAGAGACGATGAGAGCACATGGATGCCTTGCATTGTTGGTTGCATTCATGCAAGAATGTGGCAGTCCACTGCAGAACTACAATGTTAGTTATTTTTCAACAATGCAGATAATCACAGTCCATCATGCTTATAATCTACATACGAATCCAAAAAACCCCAATGGTACACACTGCCAAAGAAATTCTGAAGGGGAATTACTAATTCAGCCACCTCCTTGGTTAATGTTCTTTGGTGCATACTCCACCAAAAGAAAACCTCCCTACGTGATACCTTAGCATCAGTACCGAAACAGAATTATTTTGGGAAATTGGTGCCAAAACAGAGTTACTGTTTCTCACCACAGTCTCTTTGTCATCTCCTTGGTCTTTTATTAATGATAAGGAAGCAAACAGCAGTAGTCAGGATTCAGCAACAGCATCAAGGATGAGCCAAATATTCCATTCCTAGTCCTCAGCATTATATGATGGGAACACCATCTTATGGGGTTTTTTCCACTTGCAATCTTTCAAAAGAAACACAGGCTAAAAAAGGAAAAACAAACACAAAAAGGATTTCCAACCCTAAATGTATACATTTATCCAGGCCTACTGAGCAAGAAAGAGCCTTTATTCCACTTTGCTGGGTATCCCTTCTCACCTTTATGTGTTCATGGCTTATGCTCTTTTTTCAGAGAACTTAAAAAAATGAAAGAGAGTACAGCCTGGAAGACTGTGGTCACATCTGTGACTTAGCCAGGTCCTCAATTTGGGTTGTTCTGGACTAGAATTTCAGCAGACTTTTATGGAAATTCATTCTTCTTGGCCCAGATACCAAGATGTCCAAATATATGTGTTAGAGGAGGAATAAATGGGATTACATAAAAGAGAAAGTGTTTGGGTTATTTTTCTAATTTCTCGGTTATTTCTGTAGTTAAGACTTTAATGGAATGATTAGCATTAACATGACATTTAGCAATTAAGGGATAGGCAGAAAGAAGGGCTTACTGACCTTGGTGCAAAACCAAAGGAGCCAGCACAACAGCCATACCTTGATACCTTTCTTTTCTCAGGACAGGCCCCAAAAGCGAAACAAATTAAACAAAATCTGTGTTTATGTTGGAGGCTATGGCATAGTGAGAAGGTGGCCATTATGGATAGGTCTGAGTTTCAAGTACCTTCCCCTTGTTAAAGCTACCAAGGAGCAGTAAAGCCTGGCTCTGTCCTCGGTGTCCCGTGCCCTCATCCCGCTGCCGCTGCCCCGGCTCCGCAGAGCACAGGCTGTGGCTGGCTCCAGCCAGGGGCGCCTACCTGCCAGCCGAACAACTCTGGCGCTGACGGAGGGGTTTGTACTATTTCACAAACGAGCACTGGTAAAAGCTAATTAGGGGTTACAATTCTGTTTTAAAAAATAAAAAATAAAGAGACATTTCCTCTTGAGTGGTACAGTCACCCTGTGACAATGTGTACTACCCTTAAAGTCTTGAACAGCCTCGTGAATGGGGGATGTTGATCTTCACAGAACGATAGGTAAAACATAGTGCCATCGGCATCGGTGAGGGTTTTGCCATGGCTTTCAGCTTTTCATCCTTCCTGAAGAGCTGTTAGCATATAAAATAGATTACCTTTGTGCTTCCTCTTGTAAAACGGGCACAGAGACAGAGAAAAAGAGAGAAAGAAAACGCTTTCAGAGCTTTACTGGTAGCTGCTGAGTATGGGAGATGTTATCTAAAGTGATGTTTTATACAACTGGAGAAAAGTTCCTTTTATATATATTCTTCTTTACCAGTTTAACTTCTCTCGCAGCTGATGAGATGGATCTTTCACTAAATCACAGTAAGGTGGTTGTGATTTCAGTCATACTTTTCCCCACGGAGGAAAACCACCTCTCACTCTCAGCACCAGGATTGTAACTCCAGATTAAAGGTAAAGGAAAAGAGCAGCAATGAAGCCTCTGTGAAAGAGCACCCTGTCTCCCTCCTTCCTGTAAGAGGCTGCAGATGACCAAACTGCAGACAGACAGCTCCTGAAATTGTACATGTGCATTATACCATAAACTAAATTGGAAGTTACATACCCATATACCCCGTCGCTTTCATGTCCACCACATAGGAGCGTGCATTGCTGCCTTTCGAAGGAGAAATTTTTGACTTGGATATGATTGAAAATTCCAGGCCCATGTAGCACACTGCTGAACAATTTAGCCAACTTGAGTCATTCGTTCATTCTCGTGAACGAGAGGCATGGTATTACTGCTATTAATTTAATAACTTTATTCAAAGGCTGTAAAACCCTTATCACTGATGTCTGATCTCAGATCAGGGAAAAAAAATCACCCATTTCTTACATGAAGCTTACAGTAAGGTCCGGTTTCCAAAAGAGGCCTACGTTCTGCAAGATCCCATGGACATGAGCTCAAACAGTTCTGGTTAATGAACCTATATAATGAACTGCTATCCCTTTTATATTCCCACTGCCGCTATAATTATTACAATTCATATGCTTCCTTTATGTTTGTGAATATATGTCCGCTGTGTTTGCTCATCTAGCTCAGCACAGCATGTCATATGCTGAATATTTCTCTTGGGAGCGAAATTGTCAAATGCAGGAAAAGTTCACAGTCTAATTAAGAAATGAAGTATTTTTTCCATCTCATGATATATTCCTTGTATTATACCTCCTTCTCAGCTGGAAGATGTTGTAGGAGTGGAGACAGACAGAAATTGTGATTGCATTTCAATGACTGAGGGTAAATATCATATATTCACATATTGATTTATTTTAATTTGCAGGAAAGTTTTTTTTTTTCCATATAAATATTTATTTAGGTATTAGGAGTAATAGGAAAGTGAAACAAAGGAAATAATGAAGAGCTGCGGGTAACGTACCAGTTGTTAGAAGGATGGAGAACTCTGTCTTGGAAAGTAGGGGCTGTGAAGATTTGGAAGCCATGGCTGAAAAACAGCTGGAAAAGTTGTCTTAGAATGACAAAGAAAGACCTAATGTGATTCTTCAAGATGTAGATGGAAATATTGAGAAAAATGTGGAAGATGGTAATAATATCTCATCAATGCTTATAAATACTTAAAGGGAGGCTGCTGGGAGGATGGGACCAGTCTTTTTTCAGTGGTGCCCAGTGATAGGACAAGAGGTAATAGGCACAAACTTGAACATAGGGAGTTCCATCTAAACACGAGGAGGAACTTCTTTACTTTGAGGGTGACAGAGCACTGGAACAGGCTGCCCAGAGAGGTGGTGGAGACTCCGACTCTGGAGACATTCAAAACCCAGCTGGATGCCATCCTGTGCAACCTGCTCTAGGTATCCCTGCTCTGGCAGGGGGGTTGGACTAGATGACCACCAGAGGTCCCTTCCAACCCCTGTGATTCTGTGATTCTGTAATAGTGACACACGTGGCATCAAGTTTGTTTCTGAGGTAGGGTGGGCAGCTGGGAGGTACCTACCCTTTGAAAGTATGTTGACATACCATAAAACCTCAGGGGAAAAAAGCCCTGAGAAGTGGGAACCTACCTTTCCATAGAGATTTGGAATAAGCTTAATTTATTTAGTTTATCCACAGCTAACTAAGAGATAGTTTGATCATGGTCCATAATTATCTACAGATGAAGATGTTTGATACTTACAAAACAGTTAAGCTAGTGACACAACCATAGGAAGATCTAATGACTGGGAAAAAGACAGCGAAAGCACAGAGTGAGAATAAAGTGCAAAGGGTATTCAAACACTGGAACTATTTCTACATGGCAGATTCATCTTCATCTGAAGATTTTATATCGAGCTTAATGTCAGTCTGAAGAAACAGGCTACCTTGCCAAGAACTCAGAGGCTTGATGCATGGATTGCAAGGAGAATTTCTACTGCCTGTTCTATCCAGAAGGCCAGGTGGTATCAGATCAGAGTAGGGTTGATGTAAGATGTGATCATTGCTGATAAAAGTGAGCTCCTAGAGGATGAGTTGGTGACTGTCAATCCATATTGAGATTAAAAAAAGAGATTTTGAGGATGTTTATCAGCTTGTCTGAATGAGCTGTTGACCAGTTGTAGACAGTGAAGCTTCCTTTTTAATCAGAAAACAAGGCATATGCTAATCTATTTTTAAAGTCAGTGTGAAAGTCTACTGGCAGGAGCCAGTGTCCATAAAGTACACCATATTACCTAGATCACTAAAAAAAAATATTATCTAATTACTTACCTACCTTAAAATTCTTACCTCCTGGCTGGTTCTCTTGTTTGGCCAGAGTTTCTTCAAAGTCTTCATCTGCAAAAGCTGCTTCAGTATCCTGAGGTCCTAATAACTGGAAACAAAACAAGGAACATTCATTGTGGAAGGAAACCACACATTATTAACGTATTTTTATGTTGATTATAGCTCAGGGCTGCATTCCCTGTACAGTCACTTCCTGGGAGATCAGGGTGTCAGTGAAACTCCTTACGTTTCCATCCTGGGTCAGACTAAAGGTTCACCCATCCTACTGGGCTACCTCTGACAGTTGTTTGAAGCAGGTACCTGGCATGCATAGTGTGATTTGTCATCAGGTGTGTCCATGAAGATTGCATCTGGATTGTTGTATTTCCTAGTCACCAGTGGATTTATACTTCACAAAACTGTCTAATCCCTTTTTGAATCTGTTTATACTCTTAGATTGTGTAACATGCTACAGCAAGCAACTCGTGATTCAGTTTGGTTTTATTGTCTATTTTAAACGCACCTTATTTCAATGGATGCTGCTTCCTGTTACAAGCGATATGAACACCTTCGCTCTCTTCACACTGTCATTGATAACGATTGGATCTCCTTCAGCCATCTTTTAAGGTAGTTTTTAAAAACAGAAAAAGTTCCAATTTGTTCAATTATTATTGGCATGGAACCACTCTGTGTCTGATCATCCTTTTGTATCTCCTTTTCTTAATTCTGCTGTAACTTTCTATTATACTCCGACCAGAACAGTAAAGTGTATCTAAGATGTGGGCACATCAGAGGTCTAACCAGTTCGGTGTTTTCTTTGGAAATTATTTCCAAATTATTCTTGGCAGCGTTTGCTTTATAAAAACTAAGGAACACCAAAGTCACGTTTTCATAAAGCAACCCAATCTGAAAGTTCTTTCTTGAGCGGCAGTAGCTTGCTTAGAGCTGATTTCTCCATGTTATTTTCCCTTATTGACATGAATTTTAGTTACCATTTTATTGCCCAGACAGTTATTATGAAAGTTGTAGGCAATTTCTACTTACAATTTTAGATTTGTCTACCCTCAATAATTTTATATCGTCTTCAAACTTTGTCCTTTTACAATATGCATCCTTTTCCAGCTTAGTGTTTTATTGAAAAGAAAATGGGAGAGAAAAATAAGAGAAAAAAATTTTAATACTAAAATATAAATGTACACTTTTAAACACAATTTCATCTGCTACTTTTCCTATTTTCATGTTTGCTGTTTTATATTATAAGAAAGTTTCAATCTGTTGGGAAAATTAGTGACAAATTAAGAATATTTCTTTAATCACAAATTCTGAGTGTTGGTAACTAAGGTATATGCTATCTGACTAACAAATCTTACATTTTATTGGCTGTCTCATTTTGTTCTCTTTCATATTTCACATTTATGATATGTTCAGACATACCCCTGTTTTGTTAAGTAGGAATCTGTGTGGTCTTTGATGTAAGACATAATTTATTTGACAAGGAAATATGAGACGGTGCCCTGAATCTGCATTTAATTGATGGATTGAGAATTTTTAGCATTGCAACAAGACAGATTCTTATCCAGCGTGTCATGGAAGGAGCATTCTCTTAATCTGTTCTCCTGTGAATTAAAATACATGTATACATATTTTGAGGAGTAATTTTAAAAATTCTTTACTGAAGGTAGTTAACAGGGTTTTCATACATGTCTGACAGCCAAATACTAAAAGTGATTGATGCGATTATCTGTTCATAAGGGTATTTTTATCTCTATGAGAAGTGAGTGCTCCATTCTGAAAAGTTTTCAGTAAGCATCACTAACATTGCAAATGAAGACTAAGTCTTAGTACTGCATTAACACTGGGTATAAATACAACACTTTTTCATCAATACAAACTTGATGTGAGTTTGTGTTTGTAATTAAACCTTCTGCCAGTTCAATTTTTTAAAAAAACTATTAATTTTTAATTGCATTATTCTTCCACATGATTTTACATAGGACTGTATAGCGCACCAAGAGCTGTCAGAGACTTCAGTAAAGCATGGTGTGCTTCAACTTGGCATCTTATACAGTCTTCTGCTTGTTACTATTTCTATTTATTATCTTCACAGGTCTTCCAGCTATCATCTAAAGTTATGGGATGCCCTCAATTTGAGATAACTGTCTTTTAACCTTTATTTATTAACTCCAATGCAATCCCTTGCTACTGATAGTTCTTGTGACATTTTCATATGATAAACAAGGACAGATTTTTGGTCACCTTTTCTGCCGGGATTTCTGCTTCTTAAGTAATGTATTACGAAGCTATTCTAGAGCTGCATCAGTGCTGGCAAGTAACCAGACCTCTGAACAGCATGTTTCCAATACGCCTTTGTCTACTTTTTTCTCTTAGCAAAAGGAAGTATTAAGCGTGACTATTACATGAATGCTAGTATTTTGCCTAAACTTCTGCTCCCATAGATGTCAATAAAAATGTTGCTGTCAACTTCAGTGGTAACAGGAATTGGCCAAAATACCAAAACTTAATTGTTGGTAAAGACCCCAGTCCTCCACCACTGAAATGAGTGGTAATTTTGCCATTCATGTCAGTAGAAAATGTATTGAAGTCTAACAGCTCTAACTCGATGCCCTCTCTGTTTCACAGAAACAAAAAAGCAAGATTATAAGCAAGATATGCAATTTTGCTTTTTTTTCCACATTGTTGTAGCTTCAGAAAACTCCAGAATGCAGTCTATAGATATTCCAGGGTCAGTAAAGTGAAAATAAGAGATCCTGAAAAGTACTTTTTCCTAAACTATCAAGATACATGCGTGTTTATGTATGTATTAGTTTAGGAGTACTTTTAAATCATTTACTCTTCTTTAAGTCAGGAGATAAATAATAAACTAATTTGTGCAATTCAAGTGGTTGATCTGATGTTTTTGCTTTTTGGATTTGATTAATTTTCTACTGCTTTTTTCATGTTTTTATTCATTTACAGATGTTTTTTGATAGAAAAAAAATCAGAAATTAGCTAGATGCTGTGATTTCTTTCTGAGAATGGACTAAGAAATTGCCAAGCAGCTGCTGATTTTTCATACAATCTTAAATGTAAGCAAATAGATCCTCAAAACTACAAGAAAACATGATAGTTAAATTGTGAGAGATTGCTATCTCCATGCTTTAAGTATCTTCTTACATTTCAATGTGCATATGTAGGGGCTGAGAAAAAAAAAGGAAGACTAACAATTCAGATGTTTATAAAATTCATTTAGAAAATTCTAGTCATTGAAGTTTCAGATTTTTACATTTACACTTCACGCTAGGCAAGAAGGTATGGTTACAATAGCAACAGAATTAGAAAAGAGAGGGCGTAAGCAGCAATTAATATTGAAATATTTCATTGGTTATTGACTTTTGATTTCTTTCTCCCTCAATTCAGTTAAAGGCTCTTTCTTTCCTCCAGAATTTTAACGTGACACTTGTAATCTATAGTTGCTTCCCTCATACTTTATTTTGTTTTCATTATCACTGCTCGAATTTGGAAAATTTGATTTTTCCGAGGTAACCCTACGGTTCATCACAGGATCCAGAACGCTTTCCTTTTCCCCTTCAATTCCTATTGAGGTCCTGCAGCAGGATGTGCAGTTTGATGATTGTTCATCTGTTCCTAGGACTGGAACCAGAAGACACCTACACATGCAACCTGTCAGTTCATGGGGATTTCTTGATTACATCTGTCACCTTTTTCAGGCCCTTTAGCAACATAATGAAATAAAACATACCTTCCTTATGCCTCTGGTGCTGATGGGCTGTCTCAGTAATTTGAATTTGTAGTACACGTATACTTTACTTCTTATTTGCATGCCCAGTCCAAGCTCTCTGCTTCCACCAGCAAACCGTACTCCCTTCCTTCCACTTCACCCAGCCAGAATTAACCAAGAAAATGGTACTGACTGATGCAAACTGTTCTTTCTTGACATTTTACTAATTCAGTCTTTTGGTGGTTTGGAAGGGGGGGTTGGTTGGTTGGTTTTCTTCCTGCTTCCACCCATGAGAATACAATTTTAGCTGCTTTATAAAAGACCGACTTTTGTGTCCAGCGCTTTGCCATAATTATGACCATGAACTAACAAAACCCAAAACAACAGTGATGGCATTCCTCAGACAGCACGCCGTAACAACAGCAGTCTGTAACAGAGATGGCCACATCAGTGGCATTACAGCAGTGGAGAATCATCATTTATAGTCAACATCAGAAGGTCCTTACTAACTAGCTAAATCTGAAAGTCAAAGGAAGAGGCAAATACATTTACTTGCTAGTGAGACAAACAGCAACAAACTCTTCCAATACCCCTTAACAGAACAAAGGCAATCTCTGCTACAATCAGTATCAAGACTGCACTTGTAAAAACTTCCTCAAAAGCAAATTTTACCTGCTTTCCTGACATCTTACAGAGCCTTTAGGGACTAGACTAGTGACCTGGAAAGCCTGTCATTTTTTTGCCTGAACAAGGGTTGCAAAAACCAGCCTGCATATTCCAAAATAAATCTAAAAATAAAGGTGAGGTAATATACAGCAATGGCCTCCTTCAATTGTAACAACCTCTCTCTCATTTTTACCTTGCCTGCAAATTTGTTCAATAAAATAATCGACATTTTTCATCATTATGTCTTTATATCTTTCATAAGAGAACCACTCTCCTTGTTATCTTTATTCACTGCCGTAAAAAAAAAAAAAAAAAGATAATGTCCCTTACTTCATAAAACAATGCCTTTTTTTAAAGCTTTCATTTTAGAGCTAGCGTTAGGCCATGATGAATTGCTGAATGGTTGATTTCCTGACACTCTTTCTTACTAACCTTTCCTGACAGCTTCTGGATTGCTCTACCTGGTAATTTGCACTATAATAATGGCTACAGTGAGATGTCTCCCAACTATTTCCTTTATTTTTAACAAGATTCTTAACACCCTCTGTAGGTGACAAAATGCAATTACAGACATGAAGTGTCCCCCCGAGGATGGCTGTTCGCAGATGCCACCAGTACTTTAGCAGTGCAACTGTTAAATGAAACGAAAACAAAGAATCAGATTCTCTAAACATCCAATTCAAATAAAAATTTAATTAAAAGTTATGAAGGCATTTTATTGATTAACAATCTTAGTAATTAAATAGTGTAGTTGACATTTTTTTTGGTTGGATTTGTTCTTCCTTGGAGATCTCTAATTGTTGTATGGCTTTACATTTATTGATAACTCTGTTTGATGAATACAGATGCCACCTTTTATGGTAGTCGTTGACAGAGTAATCATATTGTGAGAAACACCAGGCTTATGTAGTAACAGCTGTTGCAGTTATACATGCTGATATCCATTGGGAAAATGTGTTTGCTGCTATCATGGGTACACAATAAATGGAAGGTGCAATAAAGCACAAGCTAACATTTTGAAAATCCTTACAACTCTAGGAACTTTATTGCAGATTACAAGCACTTTGATCTCTGTCCAGTACTTAAGTCTTAATTATCAGACTAATTGCACAGACTATGTTCATTTTCAGTGGTAATCCTTTTGTGATTAGCTTCTGTGTTCAATAACTGACTTATCCTTTAATTAAAAGGACTATTAACCTTAAGGCTGCTGCTGCGGCTTGGGATTAAACCTATACAGAGTTAATATTTAATATCATTGTAAAAGCCTTTGGTGAAAGGTATAGAATGAAAATATAGTGATTCTGTCCTTTACCGTAACTTGTTTTAAGAGATAGCTTCATTATATATCAGTATAATGTATTTTACTTTGACATACTACTAGCTTAAATCCATTAAGGACATGCAAGAATACGTACGCACTTTAAGCCCTTTTCTCATTTGCAGGCAGAGCATACTCGCATCGGTTATTTCACAAGTCTTTCTATACAGTCATGATCAGCGGTTGATAGGCAAAAAAAAAAAAAAAAAAAAAAAAAAAAAAAAAAAAAAAGAAAACACCAGAGCAAGCATTTGAGATCCTGCTTTTTTCCAATATTAAAATATTTTTATATTAAGGGACTGGGCAGTTCAATTTCTGCTTCTCTGGCAGTGAGAAATTTATTTAGGAAAAGGGAAATGCTATGTGAACTGATGTGCTATGGAGGAAAAGGTTCTGCAGCTTTGCCCAGGGCCACTGCAGTCCAACAGTTTGAGAGACTATGAAGCAAATCCAGTGTCATCAATGCCCAAGTGTGTGGACTCTGCCAAAAAGCCAGATGCTGCTATGGGAAGCATTATGTATCTTTTCTAGTTTGGCATCTGGGTCCTGCTATGAGCAGCCTTGCCTAATGTCTGTCTGTGACTTAAGGTTCTACTCCTGCTTTAATAACAACTTTTTTTTTTTTTAAAAAAAAAAAAAAAAAGTCCCTTCTACCCCCTCCCCTCCCCGTTTAGTCATTCAGATTGCTCCAAAAGCAAGCCAGGTGCAAAGTTCTAAAATCTACCCTCCTTGATAGCCTCCCTGACTCATGGGGTGGCGTGGTATCTGTTGCTAACTCCATATACATTTTTCTCTTTCTTCTGATTGTGGTGAAGGAACCTGATCAAACTAGACTTCTTAGAGACAATCTTCTTCACGGAAATTGTTTAATTTTCTATATAGTTAGTTTGAGGTTAAGACTTAACTGTTGGTTACTTGCCATTAGTGAAAGATAGTAAATATTAACCAGCTGCTCAAAAGACTTAAAAATTGAAGAGGAAAACTTATTATCTTGTACCCATATTTACGGCAGTGACAATACCCTTATCATTTCGTTGGGATTATTGTCTCACTTTCAAAGAAAAAAAAATATCCTCCTTTTTATGTGCACTATTCTAGGAATTAGTATAAAGCAGCATTGCCTTTGTACGAGAGTTTCCTCCAGTATGTTACTTTTCTTGTATTACTCAAATGATATATATAGTGGGGGTGACCCAACCACACTCTTTCCTGAATGGAGTGGACATAAAAGCAGCACTGTATTTGAAATCAATAGAAGTGACTTGTGGCCTGTGATGGGAGTGCCTGGCTCCAGAATTATTATCTGGTGTTAAGTGCTGACAGTGCAATAGGGTCTGTACAAGACATAAATACAGTGAGGGATCTCCAAAAGCTTAATGCCAGCCAGGGAAGCGAGTCTGGTCAGGCTGCCTATATGGGGTGTGATGGGAAGAGACTCACGCCCACGCTTTTCCGAAGACAGATGAAGAGCACAAACGGAAGCATCTCCTGTCAGATATAGAATGAAAGGCTGAAGTGCTCTGCATTAAAATTTCCGCATGTGCTATTCTAAGCACTTTAACCAGCAGCGAATTTGACTGAGTTCAGAAAGTTGGGAATGGACCAGGGACACATTTTCTGAAAGTTACTGACTTTCATGTATTGGGGGATTTGGGGTTTACCTCGCACTTAACTACAGTACTCCAATGATTCTTGGCAATTCCCTGTTTGATCTTACTAGTCTTGTTTGCAGTAAGACTGTTGATACTCATTGCTGTTTGCATAGTCATAGCTAGCCATTTTTAGCTGCCTGCTAAAAAAAAAAAATACTGAAAACTCAAAGGGAATTGAGACTCCTGGAGTAGTCACTTAATAGTTTGAGAAACAGGAACTGAATATGGAGGAGACCTTTCCCTTTTCACTGACTGCAGAGAAAGATGACCCTGCTTATATTAAAGCTGGTGTCTCTCCAAAAATCCTTTGCTCTGTCCTTTCCCATATATGCCAATTAATTTGAGCAGCTGCATGGAGCCACTTTCCAGGGAGGTGCCAACTCAGGCAGGGAGCCTATAGATTTATTTTGCTATGCACAGGGAGATCTAGAAGCGGTAGAAAAACCACGACATGGCACTGCGGTATGAAGGCCATCACCTAGTCTGTAGTTTGAGTCATGTCTGATGTTAGTGTGCTCCACTAGTTCAATTGGGATAAAAGGATCATGGATAGAAATGGACACATCCACTTCACTGAGAGACAGTCATGGATACCATTACGGATATGAAATGCTGCCAAAGCTACCTGCTACTGGAATTACCAAACCACAAGAGCAAAGAGATCTAGCATAGCCTCCAGCTATGCACATACAGATAAAGTACCAGAACGCCTGCAGTCAGGGAAACAGATGCTGTTCTGCCATCTTTTTCTGATGATAAAGACATAGAGCACTATCCAGTACAGCTCATTCAATCTTGCTAACACCACATGCATGATCTGCAAGCGTGGTGGGAACACAGGGCAAAAGAATACTACAGGAAATTCTGACAAAGCAAATGAGGATGATTCTAAATCATTATTCCCCTTAAAGTCATGATGATTATTGAAGGACATGCCTTAATACTACATTGTGACCTTCCCCGGGCAATGTTTTTTTTCCTAAGTATTTAATTGTGCCCTTCCTTCCTCCCTCAATCTGGGTCTCAAGGTAAAAAAACCTATTATATTCTCAAGCATAAAGGAAAAGCCTTTTCTTACAGAAACATTCACCTGTTCATGAATGATAAAAAGCCAACTTACTCAGCAGGTATAATAAGACCACCACAAAAAAACCCCAAACATTGCAATGTTATTAAGAAAACTGAAATCTCGCTTTTCACCTACAGTCATCACAACACTGTGCCAACACCTGCTGCACCTGAGTGGCCCTGGAATGACCCCCTGCAGTCTAATCCTCACCTCATCTATTTCATAGCTATCTGCAACTTCTGATAATGCACAGAAAACAAATTTGTAAACAGAAAACAGCATCTAGTTTTGTATTTCTTGGGTTTTGTTTGGGTTTTTTTGGGGATGGTGGTGACAGGAATAGAAGCCAGAGGAGGTCTGTTGGGCTGGCAGGTCAGCTAAGTAACACAACTCAAAATATCCTTTTCATTCCTGTTGTAGCCAGAGTGTGATTACACAAGTATTCATTTCTACGTGATCTTCCATACCTGTTACCTAGCTGACATCCATTTAACTGTCTTACTCACTCTACAGCACTATCCTAGTAAATCAACATGCACAGTTGTGTTTGTAAGACCTCAGTTCAGTATGGTACTAAGACCATGCTTAACTTTAAGCATGAGTGTGAATCTACTAAATCAGCTTTACTACAGGCTAATAATATTACTATACTGAGTCAAGACTAACACCTCAGGAATATCAATGCATTTCAAATGATAGTACAAGAACCTATATTCTTATGAGAACTTTAAAACCACCATGAAATATGGTTAAAGCATGCCAGTGCTTACTATAAGTGTAAAACTGAACAAGGGAATTAAAAAGAGTGGGGCGGTAGCTACGTGGAAGTAATTACTGAAATCCAGCCCAGAAAATATGACTAAGCTCCACATTTAAAATATGAGATATTTGTAGCAAGTGTGCTACTTATCTATTGAAGTTGGTAAATATTGGCTTTTTGATAGCTTTAACTCTGTGTTTTAATAGATGAGACATTTTCATTGGGATGCTCCCACACTGAGAGAAGCTCTTGGGCAAACAGGAGCTTTTGTCCCTGACTGAATTCTCATTGCTGATTTTAGATGGCTGGGATGTGGTCTTCTCATCTGCACCACACCAGACAGAGTAGCCTATCATGTTGTTCCTGTTGCTGCCAGCTCTTTGCTAATTTGTGCAATGATAAGCACCTATTTCCATTGCTCCTAGTAATCTTGTCATTTTCATGATGTCATCAGCGCAAGTCAGAAGAGAAAAGGTCAGTGGTACAATGATGTACTGTATGTAAAATGAGCCGTTAAAAAAAGAAAAATGGCTAGACATTTAAATGCCCAAGCTTGCCAAGGCACAGTAATAGATACCCTGACCATCTCAGGATGTATTTATTATGTGATTCCTATCATAAGCAAATAAATTTCCCCTGCACTGTGTTTTCCCACAGTGGTACAGCGTGTACAACACAAGGGAACCCAGACAGACCAGTGAGAGTCTGCATGAATATACTTTTAATGACAGCCACTATGCATATTTACAGAATCTTTTGAGTGTCCCTTGTTCTGCCTTTTAATTTCTCTAGTGTCTGTAGTATAGAAATATATATCTAAATATAGCATATAGATTTTTATCACCTTCTATGTAAGAGAAAGTCACCAAAAGCAGTGTAACAAAACCTTTGGGTGCCAGAAATGAGAGAGGAAATAAAGTCAGAATTCAGACAAAACGCAATGTTATCAAAACTGGTGAAATCAAGTTACTATGTTTATACATAATGGGAGGGAAATAAGGGAGGGGAGGGAGAAAATAGAGAGACGGGGAGCCGCAGTGAGGGACTCTCACTAGGTAACCGGTGCTGTGTTACTGCCCAGCCCGCAGACAGACCTCGTGCAAAGGCGCTACTCAAGGAGCGCTCCATTGCTTGTGTGTTGCTCTGTTATTGGTGAAAGCAAAGCTGGAGGAAAAATGATGGCAGGCACTCATTTCAGGAGGTAACCAGCTGCAGGACTTTTGCTAGAAGTGGGAAGCCAGGGATTGAAGTAGGCAAGCTGAAAGGTTGCTGTGTCCTTGGCTGCAGGGACAAGATCTGCAGCTTGGCAGATCACAAACATCATGTGCAGAGCAAGAGAAACACCTCTTTGTCAGATCTTACACTTTGTTGAGGAACAGAGAGCTCAAGAAATTTCTAATATTACCGGCTACTTTTCCTTATCCTTTTCTCCAGCCTCCCTCTTTAGAATTATGACTCATGTCCTTTCAGCTACCTTCAGAGCACATCACCCTGCTCCACTTAGCCTGCAGCTCTCTCCAGGCTGACAGAATCAGCAGGATTTGGTATGCTTAGCATATACAGGCATATTATCAGCATTTTAAATTTGTGATAGTCCAGGGCTTTGTGGATTTCCATCGCTATTGCTTACAAAACTAGTGATGAGATAAGGAGAACACAGGATTTAATTGTCCTCAAGTAAATATTAGACTCACTGATTGATTGCTACATTTCTATGAGATGCTTTTGCTGAAGTTAGGAAGTGAAAGAGTGAAAAGCACAGTGCTGTTCTACATCAGAACTGAGGGATGACCAGCAATATGCCACGGATAAGAGTGAACAGACACTTGCTCTCATGGCTAATGGTGGCACAGCAGGGCAGCAAATAGTACTATCTGAAGACCATATTGCATTGCTTTCCTTATTTATCAGTGGTTTTTGACCACAGGTGAGCACTGAGGTGGCAAAACGCACAGATGACTAAATTATTCAGCTTGGTAAAGACTAGGGAAGGCTGTGAGGTTGAGAGGAACCTAAAGAAACTGCGTAAGAGATGCGCAACAGCAGTTGAAATTCAGTGCTGACCAGCGGGAAGTAACGCATGCAGAAAAGGATGCCCTGGACTTCTCAACATTTAACTCCTGTCACTTCGAAGAAGGGCTTGGGCATTATCAGAATGAATGCACTGCTGACAAGCTGACTCAGCATATGAAAGCTAAGGGACTTCCTCCACGTGGGTTTTTTATCATGTCTTCCTCTGAAACTCTAGGTTTTGGTATCTGCTACAAGTCCGGTACTGGCAAATGCAGCAGCCAGTTCCTTTCAGCAGAGCGGTTCCTGTATCCTTGAAGTTAAATATAGCCAGTTTCATACCACCGTTTGTATTGCACATCTATAATTTATTGCTTTAGTTTTAAAATGTGGGGAAGTCATGTGATTTTTATGAAGAGTACACCACCAGTCTATTTGTATTGTATTTTTAGAGACATTGTATTGATTGAAAGAGAATTGGCTAACCTGAGATGTAAACAATGACTGGCATTGGCCTTAACCCGTGTGGTTAATATCACTGATTTGTCATGCTGAGTGATGTGAAAAGAGGAACGATTGGTTGTTGATTATTGAACAGCTCAACACAGGGCACATTTGGCATGTCAAACGAGAGGCTATTCTAATGAGCTAGTGCTGCTGCCAATTACTTAAAAGGCAGTGCCTCCTCTGCAAGCTATTTTGTATATATTCAAGGTGTTTAACTAAATTCCAGCTTAGTAACAGATTGCAAATAAGATGGTTAGATTTGAGACTCTATACATATATATTCCTTTAACATCATCTCATGTGCACCTGCCTACTAATGGAGCCCTTCACTCTCTGGTAATGACCAATTAACATATAGCACAGCAGTCAGTTTACGAAATGTTACATTCTTTGTACAGGCTGACAGACTTGTGTAACTGAAACATCCCCTTGTACTTTTTTATTTATTTATTGGATTCAGGAATGAAAATTGTATCAGCCTTGAAAGTTCTCATAAGAATTAACTCTGGGAAGAGACATCTCTGATGGTGTGTGGCCTATCCTAATGACACTGTTTTCTATCAGGTCAAAGCTGTAGGCATTATGGAAAGTATGACAACCAGTAAAGTATAAATATTATATCCCTGGTTGTATCTTAGTATTGAGCATGGTGATCATAAATATATGTAACTCACTATCAGACAAAACTCCCATTTTATTTTTTTCCTGGATGTGAAATCTAATTGCTTCTTTTCCCGTAGCATGGACAATATCCACTGTTGTGGTTTGGGCCTGTTTTACCTCAAACCAGGACATTCACGCTCAGATCTTCTGTAGACCTCTCTTAAACCAAAAAATACTCTGGTCAGACCCATTCAGCTACTCAACACCATCTCCTTAGAGCATACATGAGGATGTCTGATTTTGGGATGCAAACGCACGGTCTCACAGACTAGGACTAACACCATTACCCTCGAATATTTTTAGTCGCTGCTCATCAGGAATTATTTTAACTGGCAACTAACAACTAGCTAGCACATTTCCATTTCAAATACGATTAAGTCATCTTGAAGCTGTACCCAAGTTAATCTAGACTTTCTAGAGCATCTAGTCTGCTCATACGAACATGGGACCCTTGGTGATTACAACCTACATTATGTGCACAGGTAACGATAGGAGAAAGTGTTTTCCAGTTTCCCACGCATTTTGTTAGGTCAAAACAGTAGCTTATGCTAGTTACCATGGTACGTGTTAGTAATGTTAAAAAAGCAAAATCACATGATGATGTCTTTTTGACAGAAAAGATTAATGAGAAAATATAAATAATTGACCTTATATTGATGTGGGGACACATACCTCTTCTAATAATGGGACTACGAATTTTGTTTAAAATAGATATTTAAAGTTCTGACTATTTATTTAAATTGGGTTTAAAAGAATCAGGATACTTGTCCTGGAAACTCTAGAAGTTCCTTTCTTTGTAGTTTTACTATGTTATCTAGAAAACCATGACAAAAAAAGAAAAAAAGAGTCTTCATTTAATTTGTGATTTTTTTTCCCTATCTGAAATTCTTCTTATAGTAGCTACATTGTTTCCTTAAAAGGGTCTTTATAAAATTTGACTGTGAATTGAATATTGAATAAACATGAGCTTTTGTGAGCCTGATGGGTCTAGATTGGCTCTGTGACCATGAAATTAAGGACACTTCAGTATTATTTCTGTTCTGGGCACATGTGCAGAAGGGCATGCTATGTGCTAACCTGCACAAAATACATATTGACTGCTTCCCTCCTTTAATGAAATAAAACATGTATTAGAACTGAAAACCTATTTGAGTTAAACCTCACTGCAAATGCAAGTTATATAATTTATGGGTGTTAAAATTAATCATTTTCTTCTACTTTTCATCTAGATATGTAGGATCTGAAAGGCTCTTTAAAAAAAATATGTTTGTAATCATTTGTTTGGGGTTCTGCAGTTGAAGCACCTTTATATTTTTCCTGATGAAATATTTGCTGCCTCCAATCACCTGGGGAACATTACCTTGATGAAGCCACTGAAATATGCTCCATCAGTCTCAAAGGGTTTTCCTAGCCTACTTTTCACCTTCTTCTTGCCAATTAAGCTGCCACATTATGTATGATAGTGAGGGTCACTTGTTTTTTCCAAGTGTTATTCTGAACTGGTGAAGATGACAGAAGCATACTGGTCTAATGAATAATTGGAGTGGATCTGAAAGTCCCAAACCCCCATCTTGCACTGCCACATGCTAACTATTTTTAACCTCAGCTCCTGTCTTCTAGCAGGCTACATGCATTTTTGCCAGGAAAACCTACCGTGGTATTCTGTGATGCATGTCTATATTTTATGCTAAAAATCTACCAGATAAAATAACTAGAGAGATTATGCTGAAAAATAAAAAAACATTTGAAGTAAATAAATACGCAATGCAGGACTTACTTCCATGGAGTAAAACACAACATTGCTCTAGGACCACATAGCATTAGTTATACTGTATTTGGCAAATATCTATAGGCAATCCTTTAGGTTTTGAATTCACATACATCAGTTTATAAACACAGTAAAAAAGCAATTCTTCTCAATGCTTTAAAACCAAGAAGTGTTATTCTAATAATCCCAAAGCAGTAGTCTCCACTGCACTCAATAAGAATTTTACACCTGATGGTGATTATTTTATTTATTATTTTTTAAAATAACTGGCCCAGAATTTCTGTACAGTTTTGCCACTGCACAACCTCAGAACAAATAGGAAGCAGAGAACAGAGCAAGATTTAGTAGTTTCATGCAGTGACAAACATTTATGAGTCTAAAACAGCCTTTCCAAAAGGGAGACAAGTATCTTAAATGTTCAGGATTAATCCACTGCCCAAGTGCAAATTGCTGACACTGGGTGAAGTTTTTAGCGAAAGAGCAGAGGTATTTCAGCTTGGCTAGTGCCCCTCACGTAGCTATTAACAAATTTTACTGCAGCAACAAAGGAGAAAATGGTACAGTAATGAAGGGCTGAGTAGTGACCTTTCTCCCTCCTTCCCCTCATCTTTCAGGTTAGGGTGATGATGCATCTTATGACCAAACTCCTTAATTGAGCTCTAATTCTGTACAGAGTGTGAGAACTAGAGGATTTGCAACATAGATCAAACATCTAAAACAAAATAAGTAACATTAGCCTTCAGGAAGTACTCAAGTGGCTTCTAGTCAGCTTTTTCATTTAAAATGTAGCCACACAATTGTGTAACTTTCCCCAACATCCCCCTGTTCTTTGTTACTCTCTCTTCCTTAACCTCAACTCAAGGTAAGTTGTTTTGGAACTGTTAATTAGTCATGGTTTATACAGCTATGGCATAATAGGATCCCTTATGCTGAGAGGGACACTGGACTCTTATCTCCAATATAAGTAAATATCCATAATTTAATGGCATTGCTCCTCTGAAGTGGGGGCAGCCTGTGATTAGTTAACCAAAAGGCAGGCACCACTAAGGCAGAGGACTACAGGTTCCACTTGTCTTATGCCTTGGGTCACCTTGATCTTCCAGATACAAGAAAACACCTTCTTCTCAACTCTACTGGAAATAGTGCTATTTGTTACTTGCAAAAGTGGCTGGAAAGCAGAGAACCGATGTCCCATTTCACAAAGAAGAAATGCTGGGCAGCTGACAGCAGAGTTACAGCTTAGACCATGGTCTATGCCCATTTCAAGCTACTGAGGGCTGCACTGACTCCTCCAGCCCCACTACATAGGTGAAAAGATCCTCTTGCCTTAAGGGTATAGCATACCTTATGTTTTAATGAGCTTTCCCTTTCCCCTGGAACATGAACGTGTTTCCACTCAGCATCCTTCTAACAAGGACATTTCAGTATTGGTTTCTGTGTGGGAGTTTGCCTTCTCTACCTAGGATTTCAGCTGGCAATTTTGTTTTTATTTGTTTCTCTTCCTCTTACTTCATGCAGTTTGAAAAAAATGTGTGGCAACAATAGAAAAACTGAGTGCAGAAAAAAAAAAAACAACCAAACCCAACAAACCTACATCAATGTTCATATGCTGGTTCTTTAAGATATTCTCAAATGGCATAGTAAGGGCAGTAGCAAGCAGGTAACTTGGATATAATGTTTATTTTAGAGTTAGTGATAAATCACTGTGAGATAATAATGGGAGCATATGTCTCCAACAGCTTTACAGAAAAGGTGTTCTATTCTAAATGTAAACTAGTGGACCAAAGAGATAGTGAAGATTTATTTCCTCTTTCTTGGCAAAAATAGATTTCTTTCCTTAGCATATTAATGATGATACATTAAAAATGTTTACAAAATACTATCACTTGAAATTATGAAATGAATGTAATTAAATTGCCTACAAGCCCTTAGGGCTGTGAACACCAGCTTAAGCATTAGTGAGACAGATTGCAAGCCAGGATTCTAGTTGTTTCTCTCATTCTGGGGAGAAATGGAAATAGTATTGCAACTAAGAGCCATGAAATGTAATGCTGGAACATGGCAGAGGAAAATTCCCAGCAACCGCGAGCACCAACTGAAATCCTGCCTGTGTGAACAGCACTACCAATTTTTATCTCTGACCAAGGTTATCCATGAGAACATTTACCATCATCTATTAGCTAAACAGCTTACTTGGGATTTGCTCTGGTTAGACTGAAAATGGTTTTGTGTGAAAAAAAATTGAAGTAAAATACGGGGCAGACCTAAAAGGGATCTTAGCTTGAAAAAGTTTTCCTAAGGAATGGCATCATCCTCTTGGCAGACAGTTTTCCTGAGGACAGAACCAAGCTTTTCCAGCAAGGTTGTGTGACCAGACTAAAATGTATATACATTTGCATACTCTGGAGTCACCACTCTCCCATGGCTCCGCTGGGTACTCATGGTCACTAGTGTCCAACCCAGCTTTGCAATGGGCTGGTATTCTGTTGGGTGACTGGTTCCCTCATTCAAAGTGACCTTTCTCTGTGCTAGAACATAAGGGGATACCCTTCTCCACTGCTTGTCAGATATGACTGCTTGTTACCCATGGCTATAAATAATAGAAAAAGCGCGAAGGTGGAAAGCAAGTCAGAAGATGAGATGGGAATGGGGATGAATGGTTTCAAAACAGGATTTAACTATTAAGACTTTATTAACAAGTCAACTTCATCACCTACAAAACAAAACTCTCCCATGCCCTTTACAGCTTTGAGGAAGACTATGCTCATCCATGTTAAAAACTCCTCCTACCCTTGGCAGAGCAGGTCACCTGGTGAGAGAGAAGGCACAGACCTCCAGTGGCCCTCTTGGTTTTAAGCTTCTAGCATTTTGAGACCTACCTGAATCCAGACAGCATAAGTCCTTTGTGTCTTGTAGATGATGTTGAGTGGGAAGGTGAGAGCATCCTTCTGACTTAATGACAGTTTGGCACTCTGGACTTTTAACTGCTGCAGCTCCCCCTCAGATCTAGATGCCCGAGTGAGACCACATGCCTCACGTTCAGTCTGGGCATCTGTCAACTGTAGGCTCAGAAGCTAAAAAAACCCATGGAAATCAGGAGAGAAACTGTTTGTACACGATGTATCTATTTCTGTACAAATTAGAGAAAGAGTCTCATTGACTGCACCAAATTTTTCTTTTGCATCTTACAGTATTTGATGTTTTAATCAGAGAAACATCTGGCACAAACAGTCTCTGTGCTGCTTAATTTGTAGATAGTATTACTTCCGTCCTTTCTCTTTCAGTTCTCACTTGCACATCTATTATTGGCCACTGACCTTGATAGTCAAATGTTCATTTGGCAGTTCCTGTATTTTTATCTTCCTCCCACTCCCACCCAGAGTGTTTTGGAGAATATCATTATGGAGAAAAGCTGTGAAACATTGTTTGAGTTCATCTTAAAATTAAGAAAAGAATTTTAAACATGTATGTATGTATTCATATGAACATACCCTATGCTAAGACATCTTTGCACAAGTGTACTGTAGACAACATTCAGAGAATAGCTTATTTACTACAAAGTCTGAATTCAGTTTTGCTAAATGTATGTTGAAGAGAATGGTCTTACAATTAAGACAGTTGCATATGGCATATTCTATTTTGGTTTGATGGTTATTTCAGCAACAGTGCAAGTGTTGAGTAACTCATTGAAGAAAAAAATTTCCACAAGAAAACAAATTGCTGGTCATTATTTCTCATTTTTTCCAGTTTAGGAACCATGCAGATTCCACATGTGTTACACACACATGCAGTTGGAGTCAAAAGATCTGTAAAAAGAAGGACAGGACGTGCCAGGAACAGGAAGTCCCAAGTTTAAATTTGAGGGTTTTTTTTGCTATGAGTTTGTTGTGTTCTTCTCAGTAAGTCACTTAGTGCTTTCTTTGTACTCCTATGTATAAACTGATGAAAATAAAGCTTATGAATCTGTCCTTCAGAGGTATCTTGCAGGTTAAATAACTGAGGTTCAAACAATGCTTTAAACACAGAGTCTCAATTTTTCCAAAGGTTTGCTTAGAGAAAAGTGCTCTGCATTTCCAAAGAAGAATGTTTCAGAAGTGTCCAAAATGAATTGAGATTTAATCTCCCTCTTTCAGCTTGCCTATCTGCATGTACAGCATAAAGGCAATTTCCAAGCTGAACACATTAACAACAGCAAGCTGTAACTCTGTAAAACCCCTATGGCAGTGATTCCTTCATTAAGCACTTCTCCCAGTTCTTGGGAAACATCCATCCAGCGGGATTGGAGTTCTGTGTAAAAATTATGTAAAATACTGTAATTAAAAATTCTGTTACATAGGGCATGTCCCAAAAGGGTCAGATCTGTATATGAACAAATTATCAGTAATAAGTTCTAATGCTGTAAAATCCCTATGGCAATGACTCCGTACTCAGTTCGGGAGGTGAACATGAAGCAGACTTGCATGGACCCACCCAGTTAACAGAATAAAAGCAAGAATAAAAGGACACTGAAAAGCTGTCTTGGTTCTTGGGAACTACCCATCCAGTGTAGTTTGGGTTTTGTGTAAAAGGTATGTAAGAAAATGCAATCAAATGGAACATAAATGGATGATTCTATTATGTGAGACAGGCTGAAAAAGGGTCAAATTTACAGTACATCGTCAACTTCGAATTTCATACACTAACTTCAGGTATGTATGAGCCGCTAAGTACTGTGGGCAAACACTGTAAACATGAAGGGTATAGATACCCGCGTAGGAGTTTCATCACCTACAATAAGCTTTTCTATGCCCAGTGCTCATCAAGCAGCAAATGTCTTCCTGCACATTTGAGAAGAGGTAGCAAGCACCCTTTCCTCCTTTAGGCTGCAGAGCCTGTGCCCCTGGGCAGGTATCACCCGCAGACACCAATGAAACGGGCATCTCAGTGTCTGACATCGTGCTTTGTCCAAGCCTGGATTGTAAGCTAGATCTCCCTGGATACTTAGCTGCCTCCCAAGAGCGATCTGCTGGTGTCTTCACCAGGTACTACCCGATTCCCATTCGCATAGACTAAACTGTAGAAGCAATCGGAGAACTGCAATTAAAGGAAGGATGTGCATGTGACAAACTGAACAGCCATCTCCTCCTAGCTGATGAAAAGGTGGGCCTATTATAACTAAACACCACACCTAAAATCCCACCTTCTCGACTCAGAGCTTTCTACCCCCATAACCAGAGTGGTTTTTAAAAGTTTGTGACAACTGTTGAGATACAGAAGATGTATGACAGATTCTGCATCTACCTGGACAGCATAGTTCCCATCTGAAATGATACTTATTACTGTAAAGCAGAACAACCAAGTAGAAATATTGAATTTCATATAAACAACTGCATACTAAGTCAGTATTACAGTTTCTGTATTAGATGTGCTACTGTGGAAAGCCTGAAGACAAAAGCTGAATATTTCACCAGACCAAGTCCACAGACAAATCAGCGGGTCTGAAATGCTCTCCCAGAACCTGTGTCACCAGTGTCTTACCTTACACTGCTTCTCTCAGATTCACAAGAAGTCCTTCCAGCACTTATCAGAGGGTTGATCTAGCTCAGCGGTGAAGTCCAGAACACAGCTGCTTTGGCCTACATATCACTACCTTCCTGAAACGTTTTTACATTTAATTAAAGGCTGCCTGAAAACCTGGACATCTCCATTTTACCAAAAGAGCCAGTTGTCGTACTGAGAGCAAGTCCCCAAGGGTTCTTTTCAATTAGCACAAACACTTGCCACAGCACTCCAAAAGGGGTGGCTTTTGCTTAATAGTGAATGCATCAGCCTACAGCTAGTGAAAACAGAGCTAGATTAACACTAGTATTTAAAAGATTTCTCATGTAAAGAGCAAAACTATGGGGTAAGGGAGTCACTTTGCTGCTTTATCAATTCAGTGTTTCCCTTTAACCATTGTTTAAAATCCATCTTACTTTTCTGTACTTTTGTGGATTGGAGGAGCACTACATGCTGTTAACAATGGCATTACATTTATTTTCTATGTTACAGCAATAGTACCTCATCATCTGATATTCTTTTAAAAGACATATTAGGGTGAATAAGCTTCTGTTATTTATGCAGCTAATCTCAGTGTGACTGTAGGAAACTAAGAAGAATAGAAAAGCATATCTGATAACTAGTAGAAGTTAAAAAATAAAAACCCCCAAGCCTTACCAGTCTTAGTCCTTAGCAATGAAAGCATTTTTCAGACAGATGCATTAGAAACACTTAAAAGCACTTCCCAGATACCTGAGAAGTGCACATTCTCTCTTCTGCAAACTCAGCACTACAGAAATTGAGGAGGAAAAACTCAGCACTACACTTCCTCATCACTATTTTCTTACTTTAATAGGAGTAACAGTCACCCCACTAACTTCTCTCACATGAGCTCTTTACACTACCCTTACCCATTTGGCCTTATTTCAAGAAATAAATCAAGGTGCTGGTTCTGAATTCAGGTGTCTGCTCTTAACCTATAATTAGGAATGTTCCCAGGTTTTACCTCCACCTTCATGAAACTACTACAAAACCTCAATGCATCAGGTTCCAGAGAACAAGCTCAAATACCTGTTTGTCACCTGTACAAAGGCATGTGACAAAGTTAGTACAGGCCCTGAGTCCTAATCACACTAAACCTAGAGATTGATATGCAAGTCCTAGTCTTCCTACTCTGTGCTGATAAGGTGATCTAGTTGACTGGGCCAGGAGAAAGCCACAACGTTATGGTGAGACAGGGCTGTAGAAACACTTTGTCTTAAACAGACTGGGAAAAGATAATAGTTTAGCTGCTCCAACATGGAAAGAGATCTTCTTGCAGTAACACAAATTTCTGGGTTAGGCTTTTTTGAGGGAAGTTAGGACACCCACTCAGAGCACCAGCATCTGACCATGTGCTTCCCTCAAGTAACCGTTTCCTGCAATTTATGTTTCCCTGACCATAGTGATTCAGCGTTGGCAGCTCCAGAGTTTCAGGACTCAACCCTAAAACCATATGAAATATCTAGGGTAGCTTGGTCCAACACAGGCTGTCTCTTGTTGGAAGTTGGAAGCTGAGTGGTGCAGTTGACACCTGAGGGATGGGATGCCATCCAGAGGGACCTGAACAAGCTCAAAAAGTGGGCCCGTGTGAACATCATGAGGTTCAACAAGGCCAAATGCAGGTTCCTGCACCTGGGTCAGGGCAACCCCTGGTATCGATACAGGCTGGGGGATGAAGGGAGTGAGAGCAGCCCTGCTGAGAAGGACTTGGGAGCACTGGTGGATGAAGAGCTGGACATGAGCCAACAATACGCGCTCGCAGCCCAGAGGGTCAACCGTATCTTGGGCTGCATCAAAAGAAGCGTGGCCAGCAAGTTGAGGGAGGTGATTCTGCCCCTCTGCTCCACTCTGGTGAGACCCCACCTGGAATACTGTGTCCAGCCCTCAGCACAGGAAAGACGTGGACCTGTTAGAGCGGGTCCAGAGGAGGGCCACAAAAATGATCAGAGGGATGGAAGACCTCTCCTATGAGGACAGGCTGAGAGAGTTGGGGTTACTCAGCCTGGAGAAAAGAAGGCTCTGGGGAGACCTTATTGAGGCCTTTCAGTACTTAAAGGGGACATAGAAAGATGGGGACATACGTTTTGCAATAGGACAAGGGGTATTGGTTTTAAACTAAAAGAGGGTAGATTTAGACTAGATATAAGGAAGAAATCTTTTACACTGAGGGTGGTGAAACACTGGAACAGGTTGCCCAGAGAGGTGGTAGATGCCCCATCCTTGGAAACATTCAAGGTCAGGTTGGATGGGGCTCCAGTCAACCTGATCTAGTTGAAGATGTCCTTGCTCATTGCAGGGGGGTTGGACTAGATGACCTTTAAAGGTCCTTTTCAACCCAAACTATTCTATGATTCTAAGTTATTCCCTTTCCATCTCCATACATCAGGACATGTTCAGCCATCTCTTGTCTCCTCCAAGAAAGGCAAGTGGGCAGGTGTGGTCCAGAGCTCTCTGCAGCTTGGCTGCTCTGAGTCTCCTGTGTCCTGCTTGGAAAGTCATGCTTATTTGTGTCTTGGAGTACCAGAAGTTAGACATAACCTCTACCAAGTGAGATGTGGAACCACCACACAATAGTTATCTCCTGCTGAGTACGGAAATATGCCATTTGGAGTAGAATAGCAGCAGTAGAAAATACTGAAAGCAGCTTATTTTAGAATAACCTTACTGTGGTGGTTTGGTGCTTTCCTGGGAAATATTTAATTCCTGCATGACAACAAGGCAACCTAACTGAATCTCAAGTGAGAGCTTCACATCTACTGATTTATAGCATTAACAAAAAAGGGGAGTTCCTCCTCCATTTTGTGAGCTTAAAATGAATAACATGGCCAGTCAGGATTATCAGACTACTTAAAAGCAACCTGCTAAGTGTTTCAGTTCATCTGGAAAAGCTATTTTAAGAAATAAAATGATTTACAAGAGCATAAAAAAGTACCTTATCCTCAGGGAGTGACACGAATTACAGTTATGGCACATCTATATCAAACTTTGAAGACCCCATACAGAGGGTCTCTGTAAACAGGCGTGTATATTTTCTGAACCTTTAGATACATATTTTTGATCAGAGTTGTATCTTTTTTCATTTTGTGTTCCAACGCTCCTCTGAGGCTACTCATGTACCATACTGGCTTGAAGTGGTACATCTGTTCCTTCATTATGCTCTGCTCAGGTCTTTAAATACCTGGAGCAAACCCCAGACTCCAGATTTACCTGCTATTTTAATATAGCTGAACTATCTCTTCTCTACTTGGCAGTCAGTGTTATTGCACAGGCTGTATAGTTGAAGATCATAAATTTTTCTTTGTGCCCAATAAATGTGTTCCTTCAATAGGTTAATGCTTGTATCCTGCAATTATTTCAAACAGGTGGGCACTCTGACACTTGCCATTAGCCAGTCCACAACACACAAATGTATTGATCAAGACAAAGATGCACTTCTGACTTGTGCTAATCAATGTATCAGTTCTTCAAGGGTTTTTACAGTGTAATGAGCAGGAAACATATACACCGCTGCTAAGTTTCTCTCTCTTCAGGGAGCAACTGAGTGCACTTATGGAAGAGCTGATGTACTGATTCGCAGTAAAGTGAAATAACATCTCCAAATAAAATTTTAATCTTAAGTATGTATGTAAAGTTTTGAGGAAGACTGATGGGCAAACTTGCAAAGTTTGCATGTTATTGCACTTAATGTACAGTTACGGAGCTACTTTACAATTGTACCTTTTATTGTGAGTTTTTCAGTTAACTAGAGCTCGACCTGCTTTTAGACCCCCCCCCAAGGAAGCCAAATGATGCCACAGGAATTGTTTTTGATGATGAATTAGTAGTTTCTGTTCTCATTAAGCTGGAGCCAAACACATTCCACAGTGTGTTCTTGGGCTTTTTGCTTTTGGAGGTGGTATTCTCAAACTCAATCAGTGGCTGCTCTTTAATTTATTGTGCTTCACCTTCAGTCTTGGAGTTGCAGCTCTGAGTTGACAGTGTCAAGCAACAGGCATGCGTTTTCTGCTAGTCCAACATTATTTACAAAAATAAGCAGATCAGTTCTCTGCACACAGTCATGAAATCAAAGCTTGCTGAAGGCTGGCATTGTAAACATATTGCATTCAAATTTGCAGTTAAGATTGAAGATCTCTTTTCACATGAGATTTGTTGAGCCACTCTCCACTGGATCATTCGTTAAATATTCAGAGAATAATACATCTTACTTCCAGTCAGTGGCGTCATTTGCCGCCTTCAGTAAAGTTTGGTGTGTTGTCTCTGATAAGGGGACTGATAAGGTGGCAGATAAAGGGTTTTAATAAGCTGCAGTTAGGATTCTGGGTCAGTGCAAACCCGTGTTGACCCCAGGGGAGGTCATGGAGAGTATCTGAGGTTACCTAAGGTTCAGGTAGCACAGCAAAAATGATGTAGAGGGAAAAAAATCCTCTGAAAACTTTTGTTTACAGTGAGGCAGTTTGCCTGAAGTAGATGACAAAAAGTATACTGTAATCAATCCCTACAGGTTTTATTGTATTCTTATAGTTATATTCTGCTCATAATGACAGGATGGGGATTCAATAACTCTCTTTTTTGTCTGGATCTCAAAGCACGTACACCAAATATGCATGTTTGGCTCCTACGTGTCTCTGAACCAAAGATAACCAAACCAGACATTTTTATGAAGTCGTTTGATACCTGAACAGTTATACAAGCTTTATGTAAAAACATAACTGAACACTGTCATCAGCTGACCCATTTCTCACTGCCTACTCTGTTCAGGGGGCAAAACTCCTCCTGAGAGGCACAAAAGGAACCTAGGAATTCTTAATCTCAAAATTCATTGTGTAATCCACTGGCACAGCGTGTGTCATATATTTTAATGGCCAGTGTACATAGATCTAAGTGTACAACTGCAAGCAGCTAATGGGTTTACTCTTTTAATGGAGGAAGTCTTGGCTGCTAATCTGAAGGCCTTGGGTTCAAACCCTACTGATGACCCAACTTAAATTGTTGTTTTATTAAGTAAAGACTTAAATATGATTGATATAATTTAAGCTATTTAATCTTTCATTATAGAATGATTAACATTCATCCATCTGTTCTATAATCAAAGATGTTAATAAAGTTATGAAGCTAATAGTATAACAAGTGTTTTTGCTAATCCCAAATTGTTGAGATAGTTCTCATCTGGGAGCAGTGAGGGACACAGCAGGAGGAACAGTCCATCTCTATTAGGAGTGATTAGTATAACTTTAAGCTATAATTACTTGGATACATTCACACAGGAGACTGCTACCCAGCCATTAAGTATCCTTAAGAGGATGATCTTTTGTACCAAAAGGTCCAGCAGTTTTTCTGACAGTTGAGAAGTTTATCTCCACCAGGTGCCTGAAGGGTGACTCATGCATACAAAGTGCTTCAGAGGGACAGCAGCTTTCTTTTTTTTTTTTTTACTGACTGACAATTAAAAAAAAAGACATGATATATCATCTTTCCAAGCTTGTTCCTCTAAGGGCATACCCAGCAGTTAAGCGACATGAGGGTTTTACTAAGCTGAAGGCACCTTGTGTTGCCTACTATCTCCATAGTCACCCTGGAAAATCAAGAATGTCTCTGGCTGCTTGGCATTGCCACTTTTTCAAATGAGCTAGAAAGAAACCAATGGAAAACATATGAAATCTCAGGGAAACGTCTTCTACCCCAGAGTTTGAAAACCACAGTGTACAACCAGTGTGCCATTCTTTGGTGCCTGCCAGGAACAGCTCCGGGCAGTACGGATCTGGCAGCGCATGGACATCTAACAATAAAAACAGCAAAACAGTGACACTTCATCCTTCCTAATGGCAATGCATTCTCCTTTCCCGGTGCTGGTGTACTCTCTTCCTCAACCATTTCATGCTTGCAGACGCTTTGCCTAAGCATTCATGAAAAGAACACTGAGGTCTAGAAGTCAGGAAAGCCCTCTTTTCTCTGCAAAGTTATGCAAATGGAGGATCCAAAAGGTAAAATTGATACCTCAAGAAGTGCATTTGTGAGACTGCGAGTCTGCAGAAAGTTAATACCACAGTGTGCAGATGGAATAGTTTTGACAATCTTTTCTGGATATGGAATTTAGTGGTCAGGTTTGGTTTCTCATAGGAGGTGAAGAGGCACCCAAGGAAAAGGTGCTACTGCAATTTAGCCAAACTGTTTAAATGGAGAAAGCATCACTGGAGAGGGCTTTGAAGCCAGGGCTCTGACACCACAAATAATCATGTCGTTGTAAGTGATACACTTTGAAATCACTCATGTTCCCCACATTCTGCTTCATTTTGGCAGAGTGTTATTTACTCACCAGGTTTCTGGTGAGTTGGATGGACCTTCTTCTAATTTTCCATTTAAATCTTAGACTGGCCTGAATTTGGTCTTTTTCTATTTGGCATCAATTTTCAAATGGAATCTTCATTCTCTCTGTTTTTATTTCTTTGCTATATGCAAACCCAGTATCATACAGCCTCCTCAGCTTTATTATTACTAGGCTAGAAAGCCTTGTACACATAGAAGCATACCTATGTTCCAAAATACAATAATGTGTGAGCTCTGAATGTTTACATCTTTACCAGATCTATTGCATTGGTGGCTTGGACTTGTACTTCCTGGCTGATTAAAGGATGACTTTCACTTCATCTGATGTTTCTGATGAAATTCCAGATTGCAGCCAGAGTTCTTTTTAATGTTGCATTTTGTTTTATTAAAATTTCAAACTTTTTTTCCCTAAGTTCTGCCCATATAATATTCCAGACCTGTTCCAAACCATCAATACTTTTCAAATTTGCATCAGCTGCAGAGTTCATTAATACATCTGTTTTGTGTCAAGGTAATCATGAAAACAATTTTTCAACTCTAGATTTGCTCACCCTTTGAACCAGTACCCTCTTTCCAATACCTTTACCTTTCAGCTCAGCTAAATATCTACTGTTTAGCCAGCTTCTTGCTCATCTTATTTTTTTGCCAATGCTCTATTAACTAACATTAACATGAGACCCTTCACAAAAACCTTAACCGAACTGCTAGTTCCATACATTTTATTCACAGTCCCACATTCAACTTTCCAGACTTTTTACCTTCAGGCTTCACAATTTTTCTTAAGTCTGTATTCTACTTCTTGTGCATTAGCAACTGGAACTGGAGGAGAGTGAAAGGACAACAAAAGCGTGCTCATCTGAAAAAAAAAAAAGAAGTAGAAAAAGGAAGGAAATATTTATTGTTTCCTCAAAATTCTGAAAGTTTTTAGAACTGAAATATGAATACTTAAAATAGAACTGTAGAAAAAAGGATAACAGTAAAGATAAGAAATTAAGACATAAAATATAAATATTAAATATAGAGTCCCCTAGAAACTTCTCTGGCATCTTTCCAAGCTTGCTGCCCTCTGGTAGCTTAAAGAATCTGTTCACGTCCTTATAGCCTTTATTCAGTTTCAACTTTTTATTCAATTTTCCTGAGAAAGAACTGAACAGAAACCAACCCACTAACAGTTAGTTTTGACATGTTATTTACTCAATAGTGAGATAACTTGCAAGATAAAATATCTATTTTAGTTTTCCTTCTGAATAGTAAGCTTTGCGGTTTTTTTCCTGCTTACCTCCCTTCCTGTTTGCAAGCTGCATCCATTACTGCCACAAAGAAGGTTTATCTCATGAGCAAAGAATCAACACTCATGTCTTTACTTACAAAGGAAAATAAAGGGGAATTTTTTCTATCCTTTTCCACCAACTGTGGAATCAGCAAATGGAGCTTGCTCTATTTTATCACAAAATCAACTATATTTAGAATTCTGTACTTACGTTAGTTTACATTTTAAGTCACTCTGGTAACTGTTGTTTTATATTTGAAAAGCATCTCTAAGTTGCAAAGTTCCTGATATAACCATTAAAATGAAGCCTCTGTATTTGTAAGCAAGTAAAACCAGATAACTGCAATATAATCAAAATGTCAGCCACTTTCTCCTGCCCCAAAATAAATAGCAAGTGCTCAGATCTGCATATGCATCAAATAAAGAACCACGCATGGATTGAAGTGAATGCACTATAAAGAGTAATATGACACACAGTTCAGATTGAACAAAGGTGCTGCTGTGGTAGAGTGTTGTCTCTACTAATCTGACTGCTTTAGAAAGAAAAACACTTGTTTAAGAGGAAGAGGTGCTATATGCCATAAAACTGCAAAGCCTTCCTGCTCCTTCTTTGCAAGCGATTATGTCTAGCATTAGGTCTATACACAAAATCTGCCATAAATTGTCTCTGTAATTAGATGATGTTGTTTCAGCAAAACTAAGATTTCTAACACACTACATCAAGTCCAACTGAATCACTTTATCTCCTAGTCCAAAGAGCCTGATACAGGAGCGTACCCTGCATTCTGGATCATCATTGCTAAAACTTTCCTAATGTCTTATCTATTTGCCTCATTGCAAAAATCATGAAATGTGAAGTGTTCTCTGGACCTCTGAGCCACACAGTCTGCATTAGAGCTTTAATCCAGAAGTAGATAATTAGTCTCATCGCTACTCTGTTTAGACAGTGTGAGATTGAGGGCTTTTGTTTCAGCCCTCCCACAAAACATTAAAATAAATGGAGCAGTTTATTTCGCAAAGGTCCTGGAGTCCCCAGAGCTTTCTGCATGATCTGTGGGGTAAGCATCACACCTACTTCCCACCGTGATGTTCCAGAAGTTGTTGGGTCCTTCAGCCCTAAAGATTTGGGCTGAGCTGGAGCAGTTAAGTCCTTTTCAGTGTTGGTGAGTCAGCCAAGATGGCAACTTAATATCTGCTCTAAAGAGCCGACTGGTCAGCTACAATGCATATATGTTGACAAACCAGAGTACTGTGGCCTCCTAAAGACCAAACCACACTCTTAACAGCGATCAGGAATGTTTGATTAGTTGTAAACTTTAGTCTCACAAAACAGTTACTGGTAGATATTGGTAGTACTAAACCTATTTTCATTTCGTCATTTCATCTTTCAGCAGAAAGACTTCTCATTGCAGTGCATTACAATATGGGAAATAAAAATAATTCCTCTATCAACACAGCTGCATAAATATGCCAGAGCCACTCTGAACAGGAAAAATTGCTAATCAGCTTAAATAATAAAAACTAAATATTTGACCAAAACACTGACCACTTTACAGAGTTTTCACTTTATTTCACAAAAGAGATTAACTGGATTCAAGGTGGGCTTGCAGACAGGCTATTGTAAATTGGACCAGAAATCATCAGCCACCTACAGTCTGAATTTGACCCCATTATATTAAACAAAGAGCCCTGAGAAATAATTGAGCTGGGAGCTGCACAACAGCCTAAACCCCTGCTGGCTGGCAGTGTCCAGCAGAGAACAAATGAACCCACTACTAATGGTAGTCAACAGCTTCTTCAGAGGACTGAACTTATCAACCTCTAAAGAAAAAACAGTATTCTGCCTGGCCCTTAAACAACAAACATGATGTAGAAAACGGGCCAAATTCTCAGCTACTGCAGATTGTTACAGCTTTTCTGAAATCAAAAGATCAACGAGAATTTAGATCAAGATCTTGTCAACTTCTTGCCAAACTAAGCATGTAAAAAGAGTAACAAACAAGTTCCAACATTATTCAACGTGTAGAACCCTGCTTGCTCATGTAGGCATTATAGATGGCACGATGTCTTGGCAATCTGGGTGCAAAGACAGACTCCCCAGAAGCACTGACGCACGATTATCATAGGTTATCATGCACATGGGTTGACTGAACAGGTGTGTTCCTCCCCAGGTCGACATGCTAAGTCTCTAATGTGCCAATAGCTCATCAGAAAACACTGTCACAGGCTCTGAATTCGGTCCTTCCCCAGTGACGGCAGCTGTCTGAGCGATGGAGGCAAGATCAGGTTTTTTTCACTTTTGCATTTTTAACATAGTGGAGCATTAAGTAGCTTCTGCTCTAGAATAAATTGTGCGGATCCACTGCTATGTGTTTTGCAGGCATAATAAGGACTACTGTGAATCTACAAACATAAAAGTGTTGATGGCTTTCTGGCAGTGGTCACTGCTATCAGCTACGGCTGGTGACATTCATGCTGCAAGTTAATGGAATAAAGACAAGCTTCCTGCCTAAATTAGTTGGGATACAAAGCCCAGCTGCTATGCAGAGAAGAGAGAATCAAATAAACCATGCCCCACTTAAACTCCCCAGCACACCATGATTTCTCTCTGAACGTGGCACCTTTCAAAAAAATGCTTCCATTCTTCTGCAGAAGTCAAAAGAGCAGGTAATTAAACCAGAACCCGAAGGTGCTGCCCCGTGCCAAGCCTGACCCTGCCGCTCCCATGGTGCTCAGGCAGCTGCACCTGGGGCAGGACGGATACGGACGCCTTGCGGCACTGCTCTCTGCTGAGCTGGTGGCTCCGGAGGGGGCAAACCCGTCTGTCTAGTCAGATGCCACGCAGGGAAGACGGTCCTCCTTTCCCACCGGGAGCAGTTTCAAGCTTCCCTCATTGCTCCACAGGGCTTGTCCTCGGCAGGGTTTATACTGGGGAAGTGGGTGGGCAGCACAGAAATCTTAGCTAATTTGTAAAAAGAGCTTGTATGTGCTGGGAGAGTCTTGCATTTTGCAAGAAACTCTTTTTGCATTTAAAGTTTAACGGTGAAAATTTTCTCCTTGACAAATTGATCAGTTAAGGTCTTCTCAGGTTCTTCCAAATGCCCTTCTGAGTACAGGAACTTACGGCGTAGGTCTGAATTTCAGCGGAGTTTGACGCAGAGACGGTATATCATCTGCAGTGTGCATGTAGGGTACACTGGTAATTCTAGTACCACACGGCAGGTCAGTCTGATTAGGACTCTTTTGCCATACACTGTGTTTTGTATTTTTTCTGCAACTGATCAGGGAATATCAGAATTAATTAAATCTCTTGATGTACTTAGACAGCTTGTGGAATAAGTGGTAAGATATTAGAGACGCTGAACTTGTTCGTTTGATTTCATCCCTGTAACCTGAGCTCCAATTTAATGTTGTATCTTCTACCCTCTTGAAGATTAATTACTGCACCAGTTAGCAAGTCATCTCACCTTCTCTCATTTGTGAAGAGTGTAAGTCAGTAGAAATGTAACTGAGGTATTACTCTGGCTTTGTACATGACCAGTGAATATTCAGTTAAAGATTTAACAGTTAAATATGTTCAGCACTACAACGCTCTTTTCTTAAAACCATCTCTAGGGCCAACTCAAGCACAGTCATGTTACAGGTGAACGCATACGACTGACATTTAAATTCTGCTTCGGTTGTCTCAGTATAGACACAGATGCCCTCACCCCCAACTCTCAGTATCAGAGTTTTCTGGATTTACACTTGTATTAGGGAGCAGATGTTAATTCTTTAGGGTTTTTTTGTTTTGTTTTGTTTTGTTTTTAACATATAAGGGCTTTGTAGGAATGACAGCCTTAACATTGGCAAGAGCATCACAGAACTGATTTTGCATTTATAGCACGCGGCCCTCACCTGTCCCTGCTGGCTCTGCAGTGGTCTGAGGACACAACGGAGGGTGCATGAGCAGCTCTGAGCTACAGGGTACCAAGACATCCTATTTGCAGATACCTCTGCTCTGGACCCTTCATCTGTCCAAATAAGACAAGGTACACAGAGAACTTAATGAAACTCCATGTTCTGGTAGCTCTGCCATGAGGAGGCTCCAGTGCAAAGCGACCAGCTGGCAGCAGGTTCGCCCTTGTGCCAGAAATACAATTCTGGCAGTGAAAGTAAGCACAACAACTTGAAAACATAACGAGGTAGAGACATAGGAAAGCAAAGCAGTATAGACATGTTCTTCAGCTTTAGAATGACACGTTCAAGAGGCTTTAGGTTGCTGGAGAGTAACTTCTTTGAAAAGTTAGTGGCCAGAAGAATATTAATTTTAATTTCTCAGACACTCAGCCAAGCATATTTTCCTGTCAAAATAATATTGATTAACTCCCATCCATTTTCAGAAGTCCATAATAGGTGCAAATCTACCCTTAAACACAGCTGAGGTTTTAGATAGTCTTGGTTAATGTATTTAAGTCCAACAAACCCAAGCACTAGCCAAATACAGAAAGATTCAGAAAGATGTTACATGCCAGCCTGGGCTAACCTAAGTCTGCATCACAGCTTCCCCAGTGGTCCTTTCCTTTCTCCCAAGAGTATAGTTAGCTTTGTAGACAACCGCTCCTTACAATCTTGATGCTTATCCCAATTATACATAATACAAAAAACCCCTCCAAAACTGTGTTTCCTTACATGTCAAAATCTGCCCCAGCCCTGGCGGGCACTTGTTTTGCCAATGAAACACTTACCCGTCCCTACAATCACTGTGGTTCTCAGTATTACTGTTAATATTGCCATCGCTTCTTGCAGTGTCCACTAACCTTGTTGTCCTGCATAATGGCATCAACATTCCCATCCTTGGTCTCTGAAATATGGTACTTACACAGCCTTTTCACAACACGGACACCAGTGATTCTTTCCTAGAAGCCCTTGGCCCAAGAAGGCCAAAGGTGGCCTCTCGATTTATGCCCTTAGGGTTAATGGATTTTTCCAATGGACTTTTTCCCCCAGGATCCAATCGCTGCTTTGTTTCTCCATACAGCTCCTAAAGGACTGCTTACAGCACCATCAAGAACCCATAGCAGTTGCCTCCAGGAATACTCTGAAGGACAGTATTTGTTTTCTTAAGTTTCTTTTAAGTACCTTCAGTTATACACCCTAGAAAAGCATCCAAGTGCAAGCATTGCTGTCTGCTTTAGCAGGGCACCAGGTTGCCTGTTATAGACAACATGCAACAAGTCTTACATTAACTCACACGTCCATCCCTTATCTTGACATCTGAAAATGGCACCTTCTGGCAGCTTCCCCTTTGGTATTGTCTTTCTTTTAAGGATGATGTATAGTGGCAATTTTGCTTTATCTGCTAAGACCACCAGCAAAGTGGCAATCCTGTTTTTTCATTGGCAGTATTTTTGATAAGTGATTTGGGCTTTTTTATTGCACGGTAATATGATGTCTGAAAAAACCAATGTGGGTCTAAAGAAAAAAAGGGTTGTTTGATTTGTGTTGCCTGTGTGCATTAGTAAACATTTGTGAATTTTATATATTGCTGCAGAGTGTTGAAATTTTACTGTTTTTTCATATAGTTAAAACTGACTTTATCCCAGTGCTGTTTTACATCTAACATCTTGAGCTTGAGTATTACATCATTTATACATGTCAAAAAATGCTGGTTTTGACTTTCAGTTCAGCAAGATCTGTGGCTGTGAATAAATTTTTAATTGTGATGGGAACCCTGAAAGGAGCTCCTTCTAAAGCTAACGAGAAATTTTTGTTAGAAATTTCCTAATCTGGATAACCCATTCTGAATGCCAATATTAATACAATCATATTTTTTCTTCCTATAAAACCTATGGAAAGACACAGTCAGGAATCTACTAAGAAATTTTCATATTTTTTTATGCCAATGATGCATGAGGTTTCCGAAGTTATCTCCAAAAGGCAGGAATCTACTACTCAAAGTATTTGGTAGCAATGGTAGTCAACATGTTTTAGAGACTAGAGAGGAAATTATATATAGATATTATATAATATAAATTATATTATATTTAAGCCAGGAGTAAGTAAGCAGTAGAAAGAGTTTGTTCTTTCCTCAGCTTTGAAGGAGCCAGTGCCTCAGAGCAGCTGCTTTGGCTGCTTTTGTTTGTCATCCTGAAGAGGAGTAGCAAGAGAGTGGCAGCTCTCAGGGCTTCCCCTCCCCGGGGTAAGCGGTAGAGGCTAATTAGGCAACATCGCTAGTGAATGGCTATACTGGAGTACCTAAGGAAGATGCCTGTCACTGCTTACCATCTTAATAATGCACCTTCTTCTGTCATCTTTTCTAACATCTGCCCATTACTGCAAATCTATGCTTCCTAATGAAAAAAAAAAAATCTGATAAGATAAAATATCATCTAATAAGGAAACTATTAAAGCATTTGATATTCCCAGTGCTGACATCCTTAAAACTGGGGTACAAGGCTTCTCCCTCAGTATCCAGCATCCTGATGTATTCCTTCACAGTGCTAAGAGATGAGGACACTAACAGGTCTCCCCCTTGAATGATACAGCCCAGTTTAGGAGCTGGAAACACAGAGATCTGTGTGGAAGACCTGTCTTCTGGTGACCAGCATAGCTCGTGAATGCTTTCTGGTGTGAACAAATGAGTGAGGAAAGTGCAGGAGTCTGTAGCTTGCTGGAATTACAGGAATTTGTAGCTCTTAACCTAGCACCATGTGAGGGTCATTCAGCTGCCTTGCTTTCCAGAGACACCTATTTTGTGCTGTTACACCAAAAGTGACACTAAACACACGCAGTAGATGAGTGGGGACGTACTGTGCTCTGTGAAGCTCTGTGGGCACAGCAATCCTTCTTGCAATAAACAGCCTTGCTGGACACACCTGAAGTGAGTTATGAGCGCAGGGTGCATAGCAGTAGACAAGTTAATTAAATATGTCTGTCTGCATGCATGCCTGTGGGTTTCCTGGGATGCATGCCCGGTAACACACGGTGGGAGAGATGCTGCTCTGGCCTGTGGCAGAGGGACACTGGTGATTTGGAGCAGATCCACAGATGTGTCCTTGGAGTACTACAGCACCTCCTGGCTGCCTTGGGATCTGCACCGGGACACCGTGGGCTTTCGCTGGTGACAACCCACCGCACTTTTGTTTCTCCCACCTTCTTCATTGTATCCTTTCCCTGTTGTAAATGCAAGGTAGCTTCAGGTACCTTGCTCATTAATTGAAGAAGAGCAAATAACCTTCCTTAATGGAAGAGCTCCAACAAAAACACAGGCATCTGACAGTCTTACCCAGCCCATGTATCTTGTTAGTCTCTCTACCCCGTTGCTGATGCAAACAAAGCAAAAGCAGTTCTAACACTTAGGTTATGCTGAAGAAGTCACTGTGGAAGTGTTACAAAAAGGTTTTTCCTTGTTGGTGGATCAGAGAGGACCTTTGGGTTTTAAATCCTTTTGGATTTTAAATCCCTAAAGTTTGGGAAATTATCTTTCTGAATTTATATATAGTGGTAAATGCTAATCTACAGACACTGATAAGTTTAAGCTTTTGGTAAAAGAAGATTTTACCTGCCATCATCATATGTTGTTGTGCCACATGATCTTCTTCTGGTTGGCAGTGTCCTCCTTAGAGCTGAAGGAGGGAAGGTGATTTTAATTCTTCCTTTTCCTAAAGGAAAAAAAAAAAAAAGAAAACGACAAACCCCCACAGTCCAGCACCACATGCTTGCCCCTCCGCAGTGTTGCAGCTCCTCTGCTTCTTGCTTTGGTACAAGGCTGACCAATGATATTTTCCTCCCCAGGCTAAAAGGATCGATAGTTTCATGTAAGGCTCTCATCTGGTCTTTCTCATCTCAATGCAAAGAAAGAAACACTAGTTACGGGGGCCAAAGTAGAAATCCGTGTTTGGTCACCATATTAAGTTGTTCACGTTTCTTTGTCCACAGCTTCATCCTTCAGGTCCATTGCTTCCCAAGGATTTTTCAGAGCTTACTTCTCTGAGGTTGTTCTACCAGATGTCTTCCTACACTGTCTTTCACTGGAATTTGTGACCCAAAAGACACTAGTTACAGTCTTGACTTATTTTTTTAGACCAGGAGTGACTCTGCCAGAAAAATAATCTTGATGAATATTTTTTTATCTTCCTGGCTTTTCATTCCAGTAAAGAATTGAAAAAATCTGAAATGTCAGAATTTTCCAGAGAACAGAAATTCTGGCTCCCCACCAACACTGTAAGTGAGATTGAGACTCACCTTCCTATCACAGAAGTGGCTTCTGATTTTTCTGTTTAAATGTATCATCTTGTGTTGCCTATAAGCTGATAATAATCAGAGGGTATCTGCACTAGGCATGAGCACACGTGTCTTTTTGGAAAGTTCGTATTTTGGTAAGGATCCAAACTTTGCACCTGATGCCCACGGCTAGTGGATGTGAGTAGGTTTTGGAAAATAAAGCTGTGCCATGATGATGAACATCAAATTAGATTATCCTGGAAACTGTTAGCAGTGATGACTTCAGCCCGTTTAGAGACGTGAGGTTCTCAAGTACAGACAAAAGCCAACACTGGAGGAAGCCACCCAGCCCTACTACAGCTGAGTAAAGGCAGAGTGCTTGCTGGGGTCCCAGCCCCAGAGCTGAGGTCATTGGGAAAGCCAGTTTTAGTAATGGTGTTACACCCCTGCCAGCCTGCACATCTGACATAGAGGTGAGGCGGTAGCCAAACCGCCTAGTGCATGAAAAGCGGAGGCTAGTAGAGAGATGCAGAGGGGACACTGCAAAAGCTGCAAAAAGCAGATGATGTGAGCTGGGTGGGAGCCCCATCACACCCCAGCAGATACGCAAGGCACGGCTCTGAAAATCTGGAACCATGCTACAGGATACACCCTGCAAGTGGCTGGTCCGTCCAGTCCTTCAGGCAATAAGCCCATTTCCCCTCATATTTCAGGCTCAAATTAATCCATATGTGGGAGAAAGCACTTGCCAGTTGCAGTGGAGGCTTTGCCGTCAGGACTGAGGTAACACAGTAGGAGAGAACTGGACTAGCATAGGGGAAGGGCTCCAGGACTCCACCTCACAAGGGCAGTACTGCATGTATGTGATATGTCTTTAGGTGATTATGGTTGAGAACCATTTGTGTTTTAATAAGGGAACGACTACACACGCTGGCACAATGGGAGTTTTGCCTGAAGTCAGGGTGGCTAAAGCTCCTCCGAGCGTATCGCGCGCTTTGCTCCACTGCCAAAGCTCAGGGGAATTCAACTGCGCGGCACAGTTAACAGGTACACTTGTGAAAGCTCTCGGGTGCCTTTTTTCCTGCAAACAAATATGTGCGTCCCCCCCGGCTCCTTCCACTTGGGCAATGCAGCGCATAGTTGTTTTTATTATGGTTCTGTCACTTCGCACAGTCCAGTTTTATTTCAATAATAAAAATATAGAAATATAATTAGCATCTTTGTTTTAAGGCACTGAGTTTCTAAATTACCACGTGTGACAACTGTTATGGCAGTGAAATCGTTAAAATCATGTAAATGCTTAAACCATGTAGGCCTGGGAGATTATAGTTTCATTAGAGAAAAGGCTATAAAGTTAGACCTAGGTAATTACCTTTCCCATTAATGCTCGAAAATTCTTTGCTCCACTGAGAAGTGATTGTGGTGCATCATGCCTTCTGTGCTTTTACATTCAAACTGCAGGAGCCTTTATTTCATCAGCACAAACTGCAAGGAAACAGCGGCAGCCTTCCAGGTGTACTTTGCAAATTGGGGTTTAAATGTGGAACACATCAAATTAAAATTCAATATTAATTATTTTGTCTTGCTAGGAGCCTGAGTAGTTTAAAGCAGCAAGGGTAATTGTCTAACTCATTGTATGTGTCTACAGCGAACTTAATCATTATGTCAGCTTCCTAATAAAAGGTTATTATAGAAACAAAGATCCCAATTTTACATATGGTAGGCAAGGGAGAATTCGAAGAGCTAGTCTCCAAGGTAGACTTGAGGTTCTTGACAAATGATGCCCATGCTGTGATCAGATACTTAACAAGAAATCTCGTTATTAACTAGGCCTGTACAGATAATTAGCACTTGAGCTTCAAATTTTAAATCTGGCTTGAGATGTATAATTTATCAAAAGCCCTAGCTCGCTGTCAAAGTCCTATAATAAGGCAGTATTATTGATGAATTGAGATTAAGAGCAGATTGAAGAGAAAATTAGGCCACTGGTTAGTCTGAAAGGTCTGATTTCAATATTTGCAGTACTAATTTGGTATTATTTTGGTAAATGGATGTGGTCCCCAAGTGCTGCATAGTATAAAAGAATAAACTGTACATCATTATTCTAACAAAAAGAAGTATTGTTTACTGTATGCAGCACTAGCAGACTGGTTAATAAGCTTCTTTACAGGATAAGTGTACCTGTTTTTATTGCATTAATTATTATAACACAGAGAGAATACCAGGCTTTTATTGGCCGCTAGAAAATGTAGTTTCTTTAAATTAAAAATTCTTCACATTCATAAAAATTCTTCACATTCTTCACATTAGATGATCAAGTACGCCTATCCCTAATTTAGCTGTTTCATTTATATCTTTGAATTGTCTTTCAAGCATTCTTTACACTGGAATGCAGATAAGTACCATTTTCTATATTCAAGCTACATAAAAAGAGCAACCTTTTTTTAATGATTGCCGGTAGCACTTCATTGCAAGTGGTTCCAAGAAAAAAAATGAAAGAGTGACTGTATGCAATCTAGCTACAGCAAACTGCAGCTGCAAAGGTGTTAGATACGCATTCATGACCCTTAGTCTGCTAAATCTTTTTGATACACATAATAAAATGACATTTAGGGCAATATCTGATTTCCAGAATTACTTTAGGTAAAATGTAAGGTTGGGACAAATTCTGTTTGTTTTTTCAGGGTTTAATCCTTAGCCCGAGCACACAGATTGTATCAGAAAGGCACTACGCTTTACCGTATAGCCTGCCAAATATGTATCAAATACAACCGTGCATCATCGTCTATATCTTATATATCACATCAATATCCTCCAGCAAAATAATAATGTCAGTCGCTGTCTGTTTCCAGGAAACTTTGCCCTGACAATCCCTTGTAACCCGTTATTGGCAGCGGCTCCTTTCCTCTCAGTTTCCAGCTGTCCAGCGGGGTATGCCAAGTCACAGCAGGACCTGAGGAGTGTTTGTATTCAACTGTGGCACCGAGCTTTATGGAGATTTGCCTTGTATATTGTGCACTTGCAGACAAGCGGGATTTCCAGGACCCAGCGGGGGCTCCCCGGTGTTTATGCTGAGGTGGTTAGCTAGTTGGCAAATTGCTTTGGGCCAGAAACGTGTGACAGAGGAAAATGTATTGCATTAGCTTTTCTATCAATAACATCTTAACGCTGACTTATAACACAATTGCTTTCATGCTGATCCGGCCTCCTAATTTTAATTTTAGGATTGATTGAATTTTGCAATCGGGCGTCTTTGGTGATACTGGAAAGAAAAGCCTTTTCTTCCTTTCTTAGAAATAATACGCTATTAAAAATATAAGCAACAAAACACAAACAACTTCAGTCACTCTGATAAGCCACTGACATACATATTTACACTGATTTGGAAAACATCTAATCCTTTTGATATATACGTTATTACAATTTTAGGAAGACTTAAAATAATTTATTCTTTTAGATTTTACTCTGCTGTACATAATGGAGGAGCGTTTTGCAGGACCACTTGAGTCTTGCAGGATTTTTAGTAGATTTGTAAGAGATCCAAAAAAGGAGGCTACTGCAATTCTCAGCAGACAGAAACACTCATTTATACTTTTGTGGGGGTTTTCATTCAGTCACTTCCAAGTGCTGTTCACACGTTATGGACTGATGCTGATCTTGTTCACGTTGAACGTACTTCTGCTGTGCATTAGTGCAATTTGAGATCAGAAGACTCTCCTGGCTGAATTAAGACTTACATCAGTGTAAGAGGTAAATCTGAAGAGCTTTAAGGGTCATTTAAGAGAAAAGTAATCAGTAAGCTACAGTTTATTTTGAAAAATAATTTAGGAAGTATTTTGTACCTTCAAATGACATTTTCAAGTATACTCAAAGCTAAAACCTATTTAGATATTTCATAATTTGGGAGAAAAATGAACATGTATATGCCAGACAGAAGCGTGGGGCACACCTCAAGGCTCTGTCAATTTAGGACACTTTGCAAGTCCTTGGATAAGGCTGCTTTCTAAACACCTTAGCTATCCAATCGCCCGACTTTGAAGTCCTTTCACATGAAACATTCCCACAGCTTGTAAGGGAAGCCGCGCACACAAAAGATCGGCAGTAGAACGCGTGTTTCTATATTTGATTATGTTCGTATAGCAAACGTAATAACGATATGACACTTTTCATGAATTGAGGTAGGAAATAACAGCTATCGGTGATCACTGCGCAAAAGAAAGGAGTGGAAATGCTTATTGTATAATGCCTGGTGTCTTACACCACCTTATTAAAAACAAATGGGTTTGGTACTCAGGTGGTTTGTACAGTCATTCCTACATTCCTTTTTTAAGTGATTTGGTAGCGCTGGCGTAAATGACCACATGTGGGCTGCACGAATAACAACACAGAAAAGTAGCAGGCTTGAGTAGTCCTATCAATATAACTACAAATAGCGACTACTTAGTGCAGGGCAGGATAATAAAACAGGATTTTGCCAAGATAAATTCCTTCAGCTAGCCCGGATCCATTCCAACGCTATAGACACTATCGTCATCTGCATGCTTTCCATGAGCTGAGTTGTAAAATTCCAGGAGGGGGATTTCCTGCGCTTAGATATTGCTAGAAGAAAGGCAAAGTTGTGCCTCTACTCAGTAAGTTCCCCCGCCGGTTGTAAAATATTAACTTGGCCTTACTAGTTCAGAACCGGGGTACAGGAGCAGAGAGGCCCGACCGCTGCGCTACGGGAAGGGCAGGCAGGCACCGGAAAAAAATGAAACGTTTTTAAGGAGAAACCTGAACGCTCTCGGCTGTCTATTTCGCCCTGGCTCACCTTCGGGACCCTCTCCCCACCGCGGCCCGCAGTTCGCCTTCTGCNGAGGGAGGGAGGGATGGCTCTGGTCTGAGACAGGGTGGGGACCCAAACTTCCGTAAAATAAAACATTCCTGAGACAGAAGGAGGTAAAAGAATGCACGGCTTTCACCTAGCGCGCCAAAGCCTTCATCTTTCCTTTTGGATTAACCAGCTATTTCCGATAGCCCTAATACTGGTACTGTAACATTCAGGCAACAGAACGCAGAAAAACTCATTTTGTTATAGGTGATAGTAAATAATAGTGCCACTGTGTTACATGAACGAGACATTTGCAATTAGTTAATTTTCACAATGTATGCAGAGTTTGGGTTCTCNTATTTTTACAATTGTTTGGGAGTTTTGGTTTTCTCTTTTTTTTTTTTTTTTTTTTTTTCTTTTTCTTTTTTTTTTTTTTCCTAATTAAATGATTCAGGAAGACAACTGTCCAGAAAGCTTAGGGCATCTTCCAACCGGAATACAGCTCTATAGTCTGTGACAATGTACAGTGGTTGATGAGTTAGTTCTAGAGGCTTCTGAATTTTAATGATGTTGGAGATGATATTGTGTGTCCTTCAGCTTGTTAGAGTGACACTAGCACTCCATAAATCATAATACCTGTGTATTGTAAAATCAATACAAAAGTGCTATCTCAGCGCTAAACCTTAATAAGTTTTTCAGTGCTCTAACAGCTTAAACTTTGCTGTAATGCCATTGGACCTGTAGGTTAGGATCAGAGCATGCTTAATTTGTTTTGTAATAGAGACTTTTCTTTAATGAAGGACCGATTAGTAAAGCTTTGGTTGCCACTCTGGTGATCAGTTGGCAGAACAGCCTCTGCAATTAAACTCGTGTATCTCTGTCCTGAAGCAAAAAAGCAGGCTTAAACAGTCAATAAATGTTAATCCAGTCAGAACCTGTCTGTGCCTTTGAAGGCTGCCCATGAGGGGTTTTTCAAATCACATTTTTTTCATCTTGTTTTAAATATGGAGGTCCCCATAGAGCTGGTACGTAGTGTACAAGGCCTCCCACTGCTCTGTAATAAGATCTGGCAGACTAACAGCATTCTGTGCAGATCTGTCATCTTTAGGTTTGTTTGTCCCTCCCTATCCCTGCGTATCTATCTGTATAGTTGCCGGTTATGAAAAGAAGCAATCATCGCATTTTACATTTCCTACACATGAGAGTAAAAAAGGCTGCTTTAAAAATCTTTATACAAAACATGTTACTATGGATGCATATGATGTTTAGCATTTACAAATATCTCCCTCAAACTTTTTTCTGTTATTATTTGTTTCTTTGTGGGGCGATACTCAGGGGAGGAAGTTTACATTTATACATAAACTGAAAAGCATACATGGCAAGTGTGGAGCTGCCAAACAACTGTCCTTAAAGCAAGCAAAAAGAAAAGTTGAACCTTATCTAGATTGTTGTTTCTTTCTCTAGGATATGCTTCTCATGAAACGCTGCCAGATATTTGTCTAATTCTGTTTTCCATTCTTGTCTGCTTGCTTTCTTTTCCTATGAACAGGATAAAAAAAAGCGAGTTGATAACTAAAAGCAGAGGAAGGGTTAGCAGAAAGTTGGCTGATAAAGTTGGGAAGGAAACACGGCTAAAAGAAAGAGGCAATTCCCAATCTTTAAATTCTTTCCATTTGGGGAAACACAGCCTTTGCTATGAACTTAATTTTCTTCTATTTCTCAGTCTATTTTCTATCTATTCCTTTAGCTGCATACATAGCTGTACATAAAGCATTAACATACATAGGAGAGTGCGTTAAATTTAGCCTAATCATAACTGGCATCCCCTTTATGTTGCATTGTAGAATTTAGCTTTTGCTCTTCATCGGGAGACTGAGAGCTTCAGATAAAAAGGTGAAGAGACTTGTGTGAGTCACTGGATTGGAAAAAAAAATTTCCTGCTGGAGAGAGAAAGAGAGGGAAAAGAGTCTCTTTTTACAAAGGGCCAAATTCATCACTAGCACAACACCCTGACTTCCCCGGAGTCACTGTGTTCCCTGCCAGCATGACCTGGCAGGATATGGAGGACATGAACTGATGAGGGAAACTCGTGACGGCCCTCTGGACAGTGTAATTGGTACAGCGCAATCATGCAAGGTTTCAACAAAGGCAGGCAAGAGTGCCAGTACTGTGGTGGGATGTTCTCGGCTATGTCCTGTTGGCTGTCAGAATAGTACAAACCACCACGCTGGCTTCAGTTTAAGATGTGCTGCAGAAGTAATAGCTAAGTGTAGCACTGTAGGCATTATTAACTACGTCAGATACTCATAGATACAAATATATACATATATCCTCCATATTTGCTCATTTGAAATAATTAGGTTCTGATGAAGGTTCTGATGAGATTTTTTAAAAATATAAATATATGCATTTTAAAAACTACCATTCTTCCAGCTTTTACAAGCCCTGCTCTATTGCGAGACCAGTCACAGGCAGTGACAGAAGTCGTGGTCTACCTATCCAGCACACGTCAGGTTGGGTCAGGTTCAGCCTGCGGTACACATTTAATGATAAATATAAGCTGAGATGCAATAAGGAATATATTTTGCCTTATCCTTTGCTTTGTTTCCATTTTCATTATACCAGATTCTATCTTAGGTTTTGATCATTTAATTCAGACTAGTTTATGATACAGGTACTTGCCCTGACTTACCTCTTACGCCACCTCTGATTTGAATCCTTTGTATTTCCTCTAGTAACCAGCATTATGCAGCCAAGATCAAGCTTGATTTTTGTCTTCCTTTGCCCCCCCATGACCTCAGCAAAGTCACTGGCAGCAGACTTTGGGTTCCCATTCAGTTGGGTTGTGTGCAACCTTGCAGAAATCACAGAGGAGATTCTTGCAGAAATATAGGAATCACAACTGCAGTCTGCAGGTTTTCATTCATTGAAAGCATGAGCAGGGCCTGGGAAGGGAGAAAAAGGAGTCAGACAGTGTCTTTCAGATACAACAGGACAAACAAGGACAATACAAGGGATTCCAAACAGGCAAAGGAGATCTTTAAATATTGGGAAGTGCTCATTCAGGGCATGAAGCTGTGGAGGCCACACAGTCCTAGGCAATGACAGCACAATAGCATGGATATTGATGGCCTGAAAGTCCTGCTAATCCACAAAAGACATTCATAAATTATGTTCCTGAATGATAATACACTAATTGTTGCATTTTAAAATTTTTTTCCAAGTGGGATGTGATGATAAAGTGTTTACATTCTTTTCATTTCATTTTTCAGCATTCTACCACAAAGAGCTAGGCCACGTGTTCCTGACTGCTTCTGATTAGTCATGTAGTTTAGTCAGCACATCTCCAAATTGAAGAAAACAGGGCTAGAGCCTGCAGGCTGTTGAGTTCTGCTGAAAGGGAATCAAAGGGAGCAAACACCTCTTCAAGCAAAACGGTATACAAGATGCTTACTATCACAGAAGACCTGGTAAAGCATAAAGAAATGCATACAGCATTCAAAGAGGGAGAATGTCTTCATGCTCACGAAGTCTCTAATAAGACAGGCAAAAGTGAGCATGAGGATGGGCAGAGACTAGCTGTGGTCAAGGGTGTCGACCTGGGGCTGTTGACCCACGGCTCTCTATCAAATCCTTCTAGATGTTCTCTGATGTATCTGCTCACCTAGTCCTGCATCATATTTAAGCGTGAACTAACCTTGTAAGAAACTGAAGCTCAGATGAGCAGAACCAGTGTTGGTTTCTTAGCTGGGGTCAGTGAAAATGGCTTCTGACCACATGGTCACAAAGCCGGCTGTGTAGGGTCAGCAGAAAGCAGCAGGATTAGGGAATGGTGCATACCACGTCTGTTCAACAAATTCAGTTTATTTATTTTAAAAAGTGTCTGGTTACTGGGCCAGCATTTCCTTCTGGCGGACTAGGGTTGTTTGTGTAAAGGTGAGTTGTCTGTATAAGCTGGAACTGGGGTGGGGAGGTGGGTTTGGAAGGGAGGAGAAGGGAGACACTAAGCACTAGGTTTTGTTTGCTTTCTGCTAGGTTTTAGCACTTGCTGAATGACAACTGCGTGATCACAGCCAGAGTGTAACAATTATTGCAAATGGAGAAAAATCAGAAAATTTAAACAGGTCCTCAAGGTGACAAATGGAATTCAGTCTTTGTCTGAACAAGCACGTGTGTGTCTCCTACACCCCCTTCACTTGCTTTCTCACTTGCACACCACTGGGATGCCCACGGGTGTAGGTCAAATTTACATCAGCTGTTCAGAGTGGGTGCTACCTCAGCAGCTGGAAGAGGTAAAAAGAAATTTGGAGTAATCCTCACATGAGCCACAGTGGTCTGGGCAGCCTCTGTAATTGTGAGACACTCAAAGACTCTCAGAAATTTAGGAGCTTTTGCCTGTTGTCTCAGTGGACTCCCAGGGTCAACCTTGGGTGGCTGCAGGAGGTGAAACTTTAAGTAGACTACGGCCTTATAAAATATCAGCAGACACATACTCGAAAGCCTAATGATCAGTTTAGCTTGGCTTAATTGGGTTTATGTGTTCAAGGATATCCTGGCAGCTACTCTTGGAGAAAATTAACACTGGAACAAAATTCTGCTGATCTGATGGAGAGCCTGAGCCTACCTCTGCCTGAGAGCCGGCTCTCTTAGCTGAGTCCTTGTACTCAGGGAGGAGGGCTGAGCCCCAATATCTTACTTGTTCATCAGACACCAGCTCTCTTTTCGGGATGGTGACAAAGCTCTGTGCTCGGGAAGCTGGTGAGTTGGCTCAGTGCTGCTTAATCACTCGCTTTCTCTCCCTTTCAAATCTCATCCACCCATTGCAAAAAATGAGTCCATGATGAATAGATTTTTGAATTGGCTTATAATTGGTTATTCTACTCTATAATATTAATTTTCATCTTCAACTGTTCATTGATTGAAGAATACTGGATGTGGATTGTTAGTTTTCTTTGTGACACTTACATTGAAGAATGATTTGGAGAATATGTTAGTGCATATTGATGACATTTTCCACCTCCTATGTATTTTTAGAGTATTTCTCTTATTTGCTTCCTTGGAAGAAGCAATGCTAGCTTCTGGGGCTTCTATTTTTCACTTATCTTTTTTAATAGTCGACAGTTATTAACTGTTAAAAATGCTAAATAAAAAAAAAGTCAAAACACACAACAAAATTTAAACCACGTTAAAATGAGGAAGACCCCCCTGAAGAAAAAAAGAGTCAGCTTTGCACATCTTACCAGTCTTTTTGATTTCCTTTCAAATACTTCCACTTCTCTCCCCATGTTGCAGTGTTTCCAGATGCACAGTAGTGTCCTATTTCTTTGGGCATTTCTACAGACCACAGTGAAGCTGAAAGAGAAGCATTTGCAGTAAGATTATTAATGCTACTCGGTTCACTTCAAAATTTGTGGATATAGATGGGTTATGAGAACACTTCTGAAGTAATGCACTGTGCTTATCCATAATATGGAAATTTAACAAATAGTGGTTTACCACCCACGACTGGAAGAGATCCCTCAGTTCAATCTGTGGCACAAGCCTAGGAAAGGCTGATGTTGCCACCTATGTGCCAAGTGGAGGAGGACACTGATGGCTTCTCCACCTGAGCGTTTAGTGGCCTGGACACTCCTGCAGCTGGAGGGGGACACCCTGACCCTCCCTTTGGCACGGCTGTTCCAAGGGCTCCAGGGACTATTTGAATAGCAGAGCCCTCATATGAGCAGCTTTTGTGGGGCCTTTTTCTGTCAAAGCTGTTTGGTGTCTTTCATGGAGTCACGATCACGCCCTGTGAAATAAGTTCATCATGTAAGTGCAACACCTTGCTTTCAAACTTCCGTTGAGACGATTTAATTTAAAACCAAAAAGCATCAGAAGGCTGTACGCTTCTCACCTCAAACCTTCATACTTTAAGAATTAGCTTGCTGCAAGAGACTGCCAAAGAATGTAACTACGCTCATTTAAAAATTGGTTTATTTTATTATTGTCTTCCAAGAAGTGGCAAAATTAATTTTAATGAAAATTTGTGTTTAGGAAACAATCAACAAACCACACACATAACCACATGTACAGCTGGACTTGCTGCTGGGGTGAACCATGGCATGCCAAGTTTCAGCCTGAAGCTAATTTTTTACAGCCAAGTTATAAAGGCCTGAAAAGGGGGTTTTATTGTGGAAATGCTGACAGAACCATAGTGGTGCTACTGGCTGCCTCTCTAATTAGTCTAAAGAATGGAAAGTTATATTTTGCAATATGTGGTAAGCAGTATTGTCCTGATGTTGCTGGTTTATGCCAGAACTACAGGCTTAATTTGGTGCTGCATGTTCTATTACAAGTTTGAAAAGGCAAGTTTGACTCTTTCACTGTTGTGAAACGTTGGCACTTTCAGACAGCAACCTTGATTTGTACTTTCAATTATATAAATATTAAAAAGTGCAGTTTGGATTTGGTTTTGGTGACAGTAGCAGATCCCTGCTGTGTTCACTCTACTTTGAAGAAGATGTGGAGTCCACATGGTGTTTCTTGCATGTTTTCCAGAGACTACTTTTAAATTCCTTCAATAAAAGTTACTTTTATTCCTGTTTAAGTGTTTTGTGGTAATGTTTACAGAGAAACATCCTGCCAGCAGACTAAAGTAAATAAAAGACAGGACACCAGTAACATAAAACACATCATTTTACTACTGTTCTCCCACCACCTGCACTCCCCCATCTCTGCCAGAGCTCCCCGCTCGTAATTCTGCCTACCTGGTCTGGCTTCCACTGGTTTTGACTTTCGCAGGGTATGCCGGAGGTGGCAGGAGCCATTTACCCTGCCACCCTGTCATTTTCTACTGCAAGGTTGCTGTAGTATCACTGTGATCCATCAACTTCTGTATTTTACCATCTCTTCAGCAATAATTAATTATTTTTAAGGTAAGATGCTGTTGCTCTGCATCCTATCGTAGTGCTTACCAGCTCTCATCGCAAGCCTGCACCCCCCACGCTACCCACCCTACAACCGGTGACAAAAGAACAGTCCGTTCTCCAAAGGTAGGGCAAACATAAGGGAAATGGATAGCTGCAATTATAAGATTACAGAGTCTTGTGACATACCAAGCATATCAAAAACTTGCATAATTATACGAAAATGAGTCGACCCACTGATTTAAATGAGACAACTAGGTGATTAAGTGCTGTGCTGTGCTTTCATTTTGCTAATTTGTTTGTTTGGGTTTTTTCTCCTAATACAGTACCTACAGGGTCTTGAAAAATGTTACTCGCTTACAGGTACTCTATAATTGCTGTTGCTGCTATTGTTAGTGTGCTGGGGCTGGGCACAGACCTGTGCATCAGGGGAGGGTTATAGTAAGGTTCTAAACACCCCTGTATGTTTGTTTTAAATATACTATTATTCCTTCAAGTGCCTACAAATCTTTATTAGCTATTACACCGCCAGAATAAGTTCTTATATTTACACCTGAAACCAAGCCACTGCAATCCCTCTCTCCTTTCTGGATAAAACTGTGAATTCATAACAGTATTATGAATATATAACTGTTGTAGTCAACGTCATGCTATTTGGATGTTGCCTACGAGGACTAATCAAGTGACAATAAGAAATTAATCTATTCTCTTTCTTCCAGTTCATGCTTTCTACTCCCATCCATTAGCAAGGAATGCCTTTGTCTGGTATTTGACAGCACCTGCAAAGGCTTCAACACTGGATTTAGTAATTCTGCTGAGATTACACTAAAGCGAACAGTAGATTATTTTCTAACCACTAATCCTTAATGCAGAGATTTGTGCTTGTTCAGCAAAGCAAGGTCTCATTTCTTTCCTTCTTTGTATTTTATTTGCTGCCACCTTGGCAGGAGGCAGCCTCTCAGAAGTGACTTGATGGGCTGATGCATCGCAGTTTGACTCAACCAGATCTGACCCAACAAGCAGGGCTCAGAATTAGATCACAGTCTCCACATGCATTAAGATCTACAACCTACAGTAGCTCCGTTAGTCTGTTGAGCAACCAGACTGGCTCTGATTGAAATTACCATTTTGATGCTCTGACCTTCAAATCTCTTAACAAAGCAGAAAATGACCTGTCCGCTTGTCCTTCTGGCTGTGGGGAGGTGGAGTGGCACCAGCTGTGAGCCAATACAAGATTTAACTTAATCCACACTCCCAAATACAGCATCAACACAAGAAGAAAAAAAAGTTGAAGAGTCTGATCATTATTTACAGCAGAGACTCCTCCCATTGCCACAAACGGGCCTTCTGCATCCCACATAGGGTCAGTAAGAGTCCTGCCAGTGCATGGCTAAGTGGGCAGACATACACCTCCTGTGTCAGCTCCAACGCCTGAGTGCATTTAAAATCCACCACAAATCACATACTGCAACATTTGCTCCAAATGCTTTGCACTTAGATAAGCCCATACAAATGTCTGGCCACTGTTGAATTATGAGCTCCTCTCCAGAGCTTGGAGGAAAAGGAATGGAAATGGGAAGAGTTTCTTTAAAAGAGGAGGTAATTGTAGCAACGGGGAATCACTCTTTTTTATGTTAATCTGAACTTCACATATAAAGTAGATAGATTTGGTGATGCCCGCTCCTAGGGCAGTTGTACCCTATGAAACCTCATATGGAGGAAAAGACAACCTCCTTTTACAACCTAAACCGTTCTATGATTCTATGAAATTCTGTCATTGAAAAATAAATTCTTCTTTAGGTGCTGCATCACCATTTGATGTTAAGTAGTAGGTAAAAGCTACTAGTCCAGTATAAGCAGTAGAGAATCCACTGAAATAAACTGGATTATTTTACATCTGTTTACAACTAGCTGAAATTTGGGGTTGTATTTCCAGAGTAAATACAGGAAAATACTTAGACAACAGCTTTCAAGGACAGCAGATCACAAGATTGTCTTTCAACCAAAAGATATAAAAATAATTATGTCATACTCTATGCAAAACATACTGAACCAAGCAACACCCATTTCCCTGTCAGAATTGCTCACAAAAATAAGTAACCTTTCTGCATTAAACTCCTCATCCTCAAATTCAAAGTAATAGGAGTTAAACCAATTAGCCCAGGTCTAGTGTTGAAAAAATATTAAAGAAATATTAAAAGCGAATTGAGAAGACTGCTAAAAATAAAGATTAAATACACAGACATACAAAAAAAGGGTTTGTGTTGTATTATCCACGAAGCTGATAATTGGATCTTATTTATTAAATATTTTCATTATTAAAACTAAAATATATTGATGTTTTTCATGAGAATCGGCAAGTACTTTTATTGCTTTATGAAATAGTATTGAATTGTACTCTATAAATCTAATCTGTATAGATTTTGAGGGTGTGCACCCACATGTATTTATAAACATGAGTAATTAATTTTGAACTGTACCAATTTTTTTTTCTTCTAGCAAAAAACAAATCTCACAAATTGCAGCTGACCTGGTTTTGTTAATACAAAAATCCGTAAATTGCAACTTAATGTAACTAAATATCTTTGATCTGGAAATCTCGTAAATGCAGAACTTCATGTGAGATGTCCAGTAATTCCTGATTTCAGCCACGTGGAAATAGGCTATAAGCACCTTTCCCATGCTATTTACTCTTCCAGATGAAAATAGTAAGAATAATAATTATCATTTTTACTATAGGATATTGTCAGAATGGATAAAAAACACGATTAAATAAGCATCAAAGAACTGTCTGAAATATCTTAGTATAGCAACAAACAGCTAATCAAACTCTCTTGAACATTAAAAGAGGACCTGATTCTGCTTGAATCAGTTTCAACAAAGGTTCAGCTTCTCGTAGCTGATCACAGATAAACCCGTGATGAAGACCTGGTAGGTGCACGTTCAGGTTTTTGACGTTCGATGAAATGTTACACACCACCATTCCCCTGGTAAAGCAGGAACTTCCATATAGAAAAAAATGACCAGTGAACACAAAGTCCTTTTAAGGGGCGCAGCATTTTGTTTGTCCCAGATATAAAGACCATCATCTTGGTCTGGATCCCAAAGATGACATCCAGCTGGAATTTGTGACAGGCTCAGTCACACTACATTGATAATAGCCTCAGGGAAAGGGTTTTGTGCCAACAGACCTACTGTACCAGAAGGAACAACAGAAAGATCCAATTCCTACGCACCTTATAGTCATCACTATTCTTGCTGCCTACAACTATCTGGGCATGCACGTGGTGGCTTCCTGCTTGCTTTGCATCAGCAGAAAAGCCAGCAGTGCTGTAAGGACAGCCTGGGCATCTCCCCCTCCCCTTTGCAGGGTCCCAGCCAAGGGGTTCTCCATCACCTGGTGCTCCTGCACTACAGTAGCATGATATTTCTACGCCTCCTGCCAGCGGCGCCAAACCCTGCATCACAGCTGGGCTGCAACCTCACCTCACCTCTGGCATCACCTCTAGATAAGGTCTGCATGTTTTGGGTGGGAAACTGAAATAGGGGAAAAATGATGTGAGGGGAGAGCACTAGACTCAGCTGAGATGAGCAAGGCAGCAGTTCTCCAGAAATGTACCTGGGGGACACTGGGGAGACACTGGGCAAGGTGGTCAAGATGTCTCCAACTCCATCCCTCTGCAGCTTTGCCCCATAGTCTGCAGGGGACCAAACCAGCATTGTGCTGAGACCAGCACAGAAATAAGCTGCTTTTTAAAATGCTCTGATGCTTTGTTCTTGGGGATTTATTTTCTGTTTTCGCTGATATCAATCACACATAGCAAGAGACTTTTGTGGACCCAAAATTAAAGCAAAGCAGGGCTGTTACATGCCTTTTTTTCCTTGAAAAATTGTTTTATATCTGAGACTTCTCAGGAAGAGAGAGGGCCATAAAAATTTTATGTGTACATTAGAATGTTAAAAGCACTGTAGTAACAAGCCCTGTGTTTTAAATAAAATATAAGTACTGAATCCCATATTAGGAGTGGTATAGCGGAGCCTCAAAGGCTCACTCTAAAAATTAAGGACCACTAGCTCTAAACCGAAATAAAATCCAGGGAGCTGGGAATACCAGAGGGATTAACAGCAACAGCGTTGCATACGCAATGAGCTCAAGTGATCATAGATGAATGATTCACCCAAACACAAACTGGAGTTGGAAGCTGCACGTAGCCCTGTGTGTGGGCCAGCAGAGCAGTGAAGTAGACCAGGCTCCATGGTGTCCTCATTGCTGAGCAAAGCAGAGGAGATGCAGACTCCCCATCCCTCTGCCAGCTTCCTGCTATCCTTGCATGGCCCTCCTTGTCCCTGCCCCACTGTCCCACCACCCACCCTGTGTCCAGCCCCGAAAGACTCTCCTTATTCACACCGGGTCTTCTCCAGTTCTCTGTTCTTCCATCACCTTCACAGTGCTTTTTGTCAGATCCCTTCAGGATGGTGCTGCAGGGGAAAAGGCAAGAATCGGTGCTAGCTGCCATACGCACTTCTCACTGGCATGGTAGCACTCCAGAGCAAGACCATGGGTTTTACTGATGTAACTGAGGTCAAAGTTTGACACGAGTGAACCTCCAAGTGAGCTATGTACAGAAATATTAAGAATTCTTACCAGTCATGTATATTAGACCTATAGCTGCACGGTAGCCGGGAATTTAGCTCACTTTTTATAACGGGACTGTATATTGTCTAGTGTACTGGTATCTGCAGCCTGACTTTCCCAGCTTACCCTTTCCCTATCATTTATCCCTCTGCAAAAGAAGTGCTAAGTGAACCTAGAAGCAGACTGTTCTAATCCAATAGGATTTTATCTCTGTTTTATATTCTCTCTCCACAAGCACAAACCACAAAAATTTTAGGGAGTCAGGATTACATGAAATACATATTTAGTGCTACACAACACCACTTTTACTTAGCGATACAATAACTGTTCTAGCCCTTTGTTAATCAACAGGCAAAGAACAACAGGCAAAATATGCTTCAATAAGCAGAAAATTCATTACCCAAAAAATGAGTAGAGAGAAGAAAATACTTAGTACTGTGCTTTTCTTCTGTTGCTTTTGTTAAAATTTTAATGACACGTTCCAAATGTCTAAAACGTTTACGAAAAACATGGGAAGCTATAATCTGCATACTTTTCTTTTAGGGCTCTTTAACACATCTTCTAAGAAGTCCCAGAGATGTTAGCCAACCCATTATGTGTAATGAATCTTGGCATGAAACAACAGCACAGCAGCAGCTACACGTGAAGCAGCCTATACCATAAATTATCTCAAATACAAACCAAATTCCCCTTGTTTATCATGTATATAAAGCACCAGTGTTCAAGATTCCCTCCAGAAGTGCTGGACTGTGTGTAATATTACTCATAGCATAACAAGGTCTAGTTCTGTCATTGCAATTGCTTCTTTCCTCAGATGATAAAGTGCAGACATGTGGCGATAGGAAGGCTGTCCAAAGAAATAAAAATATCAACAGGTTTAACAAAAAGTCTGGGGTAAATGTGTGAAGAGGTGAATAAGTGCCACTGCGGATCTTTTTGAAGTATTTAATTAAGTCACCAAGCCTGACTGAAGTTCTTCGCTGGTGCAGCACAGTGTAGCCCTGCTGACCGCAATGGTGAGAATGCGTTGATTAAGAGTAACTCAAGATGAGAAAATAGCAGAGAATGTGCAAAGCCCACCATTCTGCTTGGACATCTATTTACATCGCAAGCAACGTCACTTAGTACTGATATTCAGCTGCCTGTGCTATCTCCAAGAAGGAATCCATACCTGTGTGTCTGGGACACTGCTAAATCTGGCTATGAAAATTGCCTATTTTAGCACAGCCCTATCTGCTTCAGCGATGCAGGAGTCATCCCACCAAGGATTCTAAGGGATGATCAAAATCTCTATGAACCAGAGCACAGGCCTGGAAGCCACAGAAATGCAGAAGCAGAGAGATTGCTGAACAGGGAACTCCTGCCTTCCGTCCCACGGGCCTGTATTTTTAGGCAGGCAACGCCAACAGGGTGCTCTGCCAGAAGTTTAGCTACGGTTTGTAAATGTATTTACATAGAAATAAGATGGAAACCTCTTCCTGTATGTGTTGCATTTGCACATCAAGTATTATTGGTTTGGTGGGGTCTTTCTGATTTTATTTCAGCAATCCAGGTGTCTCTGCTTTTTTCAACTGTATGACTGGAAAACTGTAGGTTAGGCGATTTTCCCTGACCACCTAAGGTACAAGGTTATGCAGGTGCATCAAAATTGCACGCTCTTCCCAATGTGATCTTGAGGTAGACCCCATCCAGCTCAGGAAGGAGAGCACCCATCCCCAGGAATGAGGTGAAACCAATGTTATTTGAGAAACATATGACCTTGCACAAAGTTTGCTGCCCTGAGGTGGTCCGAGTTTTACGCTTTAGATGCACATTACACTTTTGATGACTGAAGAGTCATCTGGAGACACTGGATATGAAACCTGCCACCAGCATAGGTGGCTCCTCTGGAAGTCAATTCTATAGTACAAGGAAATGGAAGCATTTCTGTATCAGGTTCCTGAGAGAGAAAATTGTAATTAATTGAAAGCTCTTGAAGGTTTGCAATGCTGGAAACAGTTTCCAGAGAGGAAGATATCAGTATATTGTCAGAAAAAAGTAACTGAAAGTTATGGGCTATGTATTGAAAGTTTTTGCAACATATATCTGCCAGCAGTACCATAAAGTGTGTGAATTCCTGTTTTTCCTGCAAGCAAATACAGTGAACCATTATTGTGTACATTTATATGTACGGAATATCCATCTCCTAGTATCTATAATCTGTTTACACACAGATGTATATGACAACCTGTTATAATTTAATTACAGTAAAATTTGAGGATCTGCAACATCCTTTTCGCTATTATATATATTTTTTTATATTTTTTGAAAATAATTCTTCTGTATGATCATTGCCAACCATTAAAAATAATCCCGTAGAGCAACAATGTATGAAGCAGAAGCAGCAAATAAGAACATAGAAAATTTTAAATATTTCCACTAGACCCATGCCACTTGGGTATTTGTTACTTCTTGTAGCTGAAAGATTCTGCTAGAATTTGTGTATAAGCCGTGTTAGTTTTCTGTGGCAGGATTTGTACATAACAGCAAGTTTCTGGATCTTGTTAGCTCAGGGCAAAAAGTCATGCTTTGGAGCAGTTGCCCCAGCAGGAGGATAAAAGATGATGGTTGGTAATTACATCAGTTTTGCACTGTTGAGCAGATGTTCTTGCAGATAGATTTTGGCTGGCATTTACAGAACATCGGTAGTGAATCTCATGATAGTGTTGGAGGAATGCTGCTACAAGCGGATGGAGCAGCATGCTTGTAATAAGAACATTATGAACAGAAGAAATAAATGAAAAGAAGAAACAAATGAAAAGCGTACTAGCTAAACTACTTCAAAATCTGGTTTTAGTTTTTTAAAAGAGTTATATTTAATCTTGAGTAACCTGAATATGGGCCAGAAGATTTAGAACTTAGCTTAATAAGCTATACGAGGTACCAATTTTCAGTATCCAGAGAGGACATAATAGTCTGCACAGGGCCAAAGTTAGATAAATGGAAGGAGGAGACTGAGGGCTGGAGGTGCAGCAAAGTAGTATAAAGCTAAGAATACTCCTTACCTGCATATGACTGGCAGCACCTAGAAGAAAACTGGACAGCGACCAAAAATACAAAGTAAAATTTGTTAGAAAGAGAACCCAGCTCAACTCCTGTGACTGACTTTATAGTGCTGGATGCAATATAGTTGGGAAAAAAGATTGTACTTACATCTTTACAGGCAATTCCAAATGTTTAAAAAAATATTAACTAATTATTAACCAACATTATTTCATCCCTGGGACAGAGGGGCATTATTTCCTTCACTGTATGACTGGAAAATGACTTGCTTAAGCCCACAGAGCAACTCAGTGGCAAAAATGTAATTTTGGCTCAAGATCTCACACTTTCAACCCTGTGCTTAGCCTCTAGATAGGTTTCTGTGTAGGACTTTTTTTAGGTGTTAAGCTTAACATAAAAGGTAGAATGGTGAAAACATGCCACAGCCCGGAAAATTCTTAGTATTTCTGCCAGAACAAGCTCCTGAAGACTGAAAGCATTTTTAAATCAGCCAATTCAATGTATGACTTTCTACGAATTTTTGTATGTTGAATGACAGAAATATGATATCACAACTAGAGCTGGACTCTTGATCTGACTGTGCTTTGGGCTGTCAGCATGTCTGTTAATGGCAGGATTTATTGACAAGAAGTGTTTTAAAACCAGGGCATTTACAATTAGATTAGAATCCATTCCCCTTCATTTTACCTATCTGCGGGAATGCTGACTTTCAAAATCCCCTCTTTCTTGCGCTGGGTGAATGATGCTAAAAAAAGCAACAAACCTGTCCCTACTAGCAGGTGCCAGCTTGCAGAATTAGGTATGGGCGCTCCTCTGCTTGCCCCTTTCCCCAACAGGGCATCAGACACTGCACAGAGCGCCAGATAAAGCTTCCTCTGCAATGCCAAGGGTGTCTGGAGTAACAAAAGAGACTACGTTGTTACCATATGCTTTGCTCTTAGATCTCAGTTCCAAGGGGCAAATTTGGTCCAATAGCCAAACTACAACAAATTACAGAGACTTCTTAAAACATTTAGGGCTAGTACATGCCTTGACTCCAGCTAAGGGTGGTGTTTATTGTACTCACTCCAGAACTGAATTTTGTTCAGTCCTTCAAAGTGAAGCTCCTGGGGTTCCTGTCATGCAAAAGATCTGAATAANGTTGGGGGCCCCAGAGCTGAACACAGCACTCCAGGTGGGGCCTCAGGAAAGCAAGGTTACTAGGAAAAGACAGTATCCAGAATGGGGAGAGACAAACCAGCACTCATTTGGCATATAAAAAACTTGAATTTTAAAAAGTAGATTAAAACAACCCCAAAACACCTCTCTCAAATTATCTACTACTTTTTTTTTTTTTTCCCCCTCCCAATTGTGAACTGAAGTAGAAGACAAAATGGCTGAGGAGGGTATTGCCCCAGGGCCCAGAGTGGGACTATGCTGATGCAGAGGGCTCTGGAAGGGGTTTCTAGAAGGAGAAAGCAAGGAGCCCGTGGGAGTCCCAGAGCTCATGGACATTGCCACCTACTACCTGTGCCCTGTGGTTGGAGCTCCTTCCCTTTGACTCTCTCTCTGAGGGGTGCGGGTATCTTCTGCGGTACTCAGCTGCCTGAAGTCTTTTCCCGTGCATCTCATGGCACCAGGAAGGCTGTGCAGTCTTGCTGTGAAATACGTCTTCTCATGGATCTCTAAGCCCAAACAGCTGGAAGAACAGAGAAAACATTTTCTCTCAGGCCTACACTCATGTAATAAACATATTTTTTTCTAATGTGTCAGATTCCTCCACCTAGGGCATAATTTGGTCATTCCTAACTGCAAAGAGTATAGTTAGCCTTTGCAAACATAAAACACAAAAAAGGAATGCAGCAATTCACATGGGTACTTGCTAATGCTGCTGTGGTGTTCTCATGGTCTCTCCCGTCCACTGGCAACGTGAGCTCATTCTGTCTTGCTTCTCTTCAAGTGCATTGAAGTGCAACTAGTTTAGTTTTCCTGGGAATCTATCTACAGCATGAAAAGGAAGAAACGCGGTTCAGGGGTAACAGTTCGGGTGCCATACTGAAAGGCACCCCAAAGAAAACAAGACGATAAAGAACCAAAAAGAAAAGAGTAGGGTAAAGGGAAGGCTGAAGATACCTTGCTTTGAAAAGATAAAATGAGATCACCTTGGTTACGATGTGATCCACAGAAAGATCATGTGTTCATGACCTTTTTTGAAGAAACAGTGCTCGATATACCATACAATTGCCTATATTTGTAATAAATCAAATGACAGAAAAACAAATGTCACTTATTAGAACATTGAGGTTTACTGTTCAAGTGATTAACTGAGAATCATTTGTATGATTAAACGCTGGAAAATAATTTGCTTTCACTGTGAACCTATAGCATAGATCTCATTACACAGAAGTGCTGCATATTAGTTGAAGCAAATTAACATTCAAAGACTTTCTGGAGTGGCTGCTAATCACAGGCTGTTAATTACTGTCATTACATTCGACTGCTGAGGAGACTAACCGAGGAATCATTCTCATGATCTTGGTATTTGAAAGTGATCTTCACCAATAAAAACACGTCAGACATACAGAAATTGCAAATTGCTGAATTTGCTGACGCAGTTGAAAATTCCGCTGACTATAAGTACCCGTCTGGTGATAGATGCATTCTTGACACAGTTTCAGTGTTTGGACTTAGGAAATAATGAGTATCAATGTCCTAGCTAGGGAATATGCAAAGATGAAGGAGCCCTTTGTATCCTTAATTAAGGAAAGTAGTAGCAGAGCTCGTTCACAGATAAGTGACTGTACATAATAATCATGTATTTATGTGAGGGACTGTTATGCTATACTACTATAACAGCAATTAGGTTTTCACAAAGTAGTTTTAATAAAAGGCATACTTACATAATAAATAAACAACTAGTTTCCATGGCAGATTAATTATATACAGCTTAAAATGGTCACCATGCTAAGTGAAACCTATAGAGGCAGATTCTTATAAATGCAAATGTACAACTACATGCTTACAAGTGAGCATATTCTTTACTTGTAAATCAGGCACATACATGCGTGAATTTCTGGAAGGATAGCTCTGTACAAAGCAGGCTCATATATGATTTTTACATGAAAGAAAGATCCAAGCTTACTTTAATGAAGGACTTGCTAGGCCAGCCAAGAAACAGTCTAGTCACCAAGAGAGGAGAGGGCTCTTTTGAAAATGTCAGACACCCACTCAGACACCTGTAACCTGAAGATGTGAGAGATCTTTCCCATGAGGTCTTCTGACATCTTAATTTCTTAGCTTTGTCTTTAGCAGATCAAGCTAAGTGGCTTACAGTAAAAGGAACAGGGAGGGACTAGCTCTATTTCCATCCATATGGAGAGAAAAAAAAAAACATTAATATGCTTTCTCTGATACAGAATTGGCCCACAGAATTTAGAATTAATATATTGTCTATATATTTTTTTCAAGCAACTCTAAAAATTATTTTCAAAGCATTGCTATTCCATAGCAAAGCCAGATGCTGTAGTATATTAATATTTCTTAAAAACATGGTTTAACTCTTTTTCAGTTCATGAACTATTTCTAAATAGACAACCATCTTCTTGAGTGTATTCATTATTAAAAGTGATTGTACTGTAACATAGAGAAATAATTCTTAATTAGTTGCTCATTCACAAAATAATTTGTTGCAGGTACTCTATATTCCAGTTGATGGCATGTAGTAAAAGCCAAGAGGCTTTTCTGAGCAGAAAAAGGGTTACTGCTGTTCTGAGAAGATGATCACCTACAGACAACATAGTGAGAGAGTTTTGCATGCTACAAATGTTTAGGGATTCAAAAACTCAATTACATTTCAAAGAAATGCAATCTCTTGTTGGGTGTTATCAGTAACCTTCACAGGAGGGGGTACACTGGGAACAAAGGCTTACAAAAATGCATGCCAAAGCAGCATATAAATTCAGTAAGTCCTCCTTCCGAGTAAATTAATGTTCTGTATTGTCCATGCCCTACTGATGGACAAATACAGATTAAAATTCAAATCCTGCCCTTGAATGTGCACATGGAGCTCCTGTGGTGCCCTAGTTAAATAAACACCATTTATTTTCTCTAATTGATTGGCAATTTCTTCAAAGAGATTCTCTGAAAAGACTCTTGCTTTCCTGGCTACAAGGGAAACCCTCTACTTCATCCACAAATGGTGCTCCAGGACTTAAGGGGAGATGAGCTTAGAAGCTGAGGTACTTAGCCATTTTGAGGTGGTGGTGGTGGCGTTTGGGCTTTTTTTTTGTTTGTGTCCCCTTCCCCTACCCTCCATGGATTTGGAGCAAAAGATAAATAGTAACTTTCAACTCATCCCAGTGGAGAAGGGTCAGATGATATTGGCATGATTTGACACTGCACCTGAAGTGCTTTATTATCTAGCAAACTAATGAAATCTGGGAATCTACATCTTTTATTTATGATAGTTGTAGTAGGCATTGTAAGCCTTGCTGTGGGACACAGGTAACTAGAACCCATCTTAGCCTGATACAAGCCAGCACAACTTAGTTAAAGCCCATGGGGTAACTTTGAGTCACACGTCCAGTTTGGCCGGTAGAGATGACACTATCTGTATTACCAAAATACAGTTATTAAAATAAAAAAATGGGAGAGAACAAAAGATATAAACACTTTTTTCCAAATAAGCTGAGGATTAGCTCTGACTACTTAGTTCCTCCTGAGGAAGTCTGAATTACCTGTCCTTGGCAGGTTATGCAAGGATTACAATGTCAATCCTTTGTAAGTACTATAGATCTGAACAGCAACTCTGAATTGTCAAACTTTTTGGGCTTACACAACAGCCACAGCACTACTTGGATTAAATAATCACAGAACGTGCCCTGCAAAGTAATTTTTTTTTTTCCTTAGGTGCATTGGATTAGTGCTTTTGAGGCCTGCTAAGTCACTATTAGAGACATTAAAAAATATTGATTGCATCTTCAGACAAAAAAGGGGTGGTTTTTAAGCAACATTTTCCCAGTTCTTGGGCAGCTCTATCTGCTAAGTTTATGGATATGCCTTTGTACATCACCATTATGTTTCAAAGTGGAATGCAAAGGTGTAGGCAAGAGTCTGAGGCATGAAGTCATTACATTGCAAACCCTATCCCTTTAGCATTTCATGTGAAAATAAAAGCAGTGTAAGTAGCCTCTGCCATCCTTTCTTTCTCTTCTGGAGATCTCCCACAAACCTAATCCTGAAAGGTATTGGAGAGGGAGAACTTTCCACCTGCCGAGTTTCCTCCTGGTTTACAACACAATCAACTGTGAGAAGTCTCCAAAGCTCCAGTGTGGAGTTTCCCTCTCCTTAACATTTCCTGCAGGATTTCCTGTAGCAATGAGGATTTGGACCACACAGGTCTGGTAGGATTTAGTTCTTGTTGCTGCCAGCATTTAGTGCTGCTAAGTAGATGCAAGAGTTCAGTTATAAAATTACATACATGGGAGAGACTTAAAGCATTCCCCTAATCCCACTCCCCTGCACTGAGGCCATACCACATTTAGCTATGGATGTATCTAAACAGCTTCTGTACTGGTGACCCCTGAGAATCCAGAGTCTATTTAAAGGCCTGCATGAGGCAACAAAGACAAGCAAGCCATTTTATCAGCAAGCTATATTCATTCCATGAGGGTCCACAGTTCTATCAGGTGATGAACACTTGTAAAAATTGCAAAATGTTGGAAATTACTGCTCTTGATCATCCCTGAGAGATGTTTATCTCCCCTTTTTCAGAAATCTCCTGAGAAAAACTCTTACATAGCCAAGTCTACTGTTTTTCTGTGTCTGGAGCTGTAAATTTTCTTTTTCTCTAGTATGTAAAATTTCTCTGTACAAATGAAATACAAGGTCTTTTTCTACTATCTAACCAGACATTATATATTCTGTACTTGTGCTTTTGATTTCTTTATCGTAAGAGTAACTGTAATTTTTTTAAGACATAGGTACTCAAAAAATTTCATTACATTTTCCCTGTTCTTAATGTTTCCCTTCTTTTGTTATGTTGCCATTACTGGCAGAAATAAGATCAAGCTGCATTAATTAATATTTCCTGTGGACTCAAGTAAATAATCTGAAATATCTACTGAGATCTTCTGCTACCACAGAAGATTACGTTCCAGACTCCTAAGCTGTCCCAGCTGTATTTTTCAGTAGGAGGTGCCTGTGGCAGCCACGTTCCCTCTTGAGACGTGAGTTACCTTTGGTCCCACCTACTGATGTATTTGCTATCTGCTGTCGAGCCTCCGACTCATGTTTCCAAACAGGCTCTGCACATGGAGACACAAACCAGCCCATCCCTTCACAGCTGCCCCGACCGGAGAATTGTCTGCCTGTGACCACAGGGGTGGCACTGGGGCACCTGTAGGTAACCAAGACAAGCCAATCTCATCAAAATGCCCAGTAGTGCCTCTGCTTACTCAAATTGAATCCTAACCATTTCACACAACTAAACTATGGTTCTTCTTGTCTCATTTACAGCTCTGCCACAGGCTGCCGGTGTTGTGCAAGGCTTTGTCCTTACTAAAGACCTAGCAGGGACAATGACCCTTCTTTCCAGAGTGATGGAAGCATGCTCAATCATCCCAATATATGCCTGGTCACCATGACACGTGACATTTAGAAGAAACCAACCTTGCTGCCCTTTTGATCCATCCTTTGTTTGCATGGAAATTCTGTCCAGTTCGCTTACCTTGTATATTAAATCAACAAAGTACCCAATAATGTTTAAAACACAACAATTTTCTTCTTAAACATCAAATTGTGTATTATTAAAATGCTCAGCAGATTAACTGTAAGCTAACATGGAAATTTTCAAGTTGTAGAACATGAAATACATTTGCATGTGTTAAATGGTTTCTTGATCGCATTGGAGTCTCCACTGGAGTAGTCTCCTCACAGAGTTCAAGGAATTAAACACCATTTCTTTCTGCATAACCATAAGTTATATGTCCTTTTGGTTAAACGTGATTTTTGTGGAATGTAGTTATCCAGATTTTTCTCAGTAATAAATCTGCTCCTACATAATTGATTAAATAACTGTTTGCCAGTTCATCTTGTTAAAATACGTTCATTCACTTTTATAAGCATGGATGACCTCGGAGAACAGAAGCCAGGAAGAGGGTAACAACAGGGTGACAGAAGGTGACAGCCGAACACACATACAGAAGGGACCTGCCTCGTGTAATCCTTGTATTGGAAGCAAAACCCTGCCTGGAAAACACAGAGGTGTTGCCCAGGAAAAGCTTTCAGTGGGGACCCTGAGTAGAGCGGTTTGAGGACTGCAGAGCAGGTGCTCAGCCGCAAACACACATGAAATGCTTCGGTCAGCTCAGGGCACTTCCCGAAGATACAAATCAATGACAATTAAAGCGGATTATGAAAAAGCAATAGTAGATAGTTAAGTCTTTATGTGATTTAATTGAGCTAAAGGTGCAGGGCCAGATTCTTCCTATGTGCTGATGATATTACTATAACTCTACGGAGGCATAGTCTCTCATTTCCTGGGGACATTTGAACCTGTTCCTGATGGGAGATCACATAATGACTGGGGAGGGGGTTTCTATTATTGAGACTCCTCTGTTGCTGCAGAGGAAGTAACTCAGCTGCCCATGCTTAGACAAGATGTATTGCTGTAGCAACTCTTCTAATTTTTTAGGATACTTTGGTTCAGATTTAATGTGGTTTTGATTAGCCTTTTTCTGAAAATGATCTTACAAGAATCCAAAGGCCATAAGCGTTGCCTGAAAGTATAAACTGGGATGTCCACCTGTATCCGTACTTCCTCTCCAACAGCACTGGTTCTTTAGGAAGAGAGTATAATATATGATACGTGCAGGGTCATTTTTCCTCAGCTATATTAGCCTATTTTCTAGTAATCAGCTGTTTATGGCCTTGCTGTATTGAATGTTTTCTCTGGATTACTTCATTTAATAATTACCAAATTGCTCAAATATCTATGAATTTGTCTATTCACTTTTAAAACTCATTTATAATTTTGGCCTCCAGGATATCCTGTGGCAATGAGGTCCTGAGGACCATTGCTATCTGTACTTGACAGGGCTCCGCCAGTCCAAAGAGTCTGACCCGTGGCCTTGAAGTCAAACCACAAGAATAGAGACCAGTAACAGCCCTAGAGAACCTATCATATGAGAGCAGTGTATTTAGGAGAGCTAATTTGCAGAAAGAGCTGAAAATAACTAGATGGTTTGCACAAGGTTTCCAGTGGAAGAATTATATGTACACTTTCGGAAAAGAAGTGAGTTTTCACATTTATGAATGAACACAACTGTGCAAGGCCAGGTATATAAGCAAATAAAGTTAAAGGTTCCCTGCTGCAACACAGCAAAGCTAGTGAAGTGCTTTCAGCACAGAAATAATGAATGTGCTCAGGGCTTTTGGCTGTAGGAAGAATTCTGGTTCTGGAGGTCTGCACAAGGTGCAAATGCTTGAAGAATATCACGTACAAAATGAATTGCGATTAACCAGCTAGAGATTATTTTAAAGCAAAAAAAGGTCTGAACAGTTCCATAAAGATACTGAAAGCAAGCTTGAGGATGACAGGGCAGGTGACAATCTGAAGAGATTACGACTATGAGATGCCAAAAAGAATTTCACAATAAATCAAGTCCTCAACTGGATATTTGAACTCAACAGCGTCTTTCTAAACATAAACTCGGGAAATTGAAATAGCAGAAATAACCTACAAATCAAATAGATATAGTGAGGGGAGTGTTATCGCTGCCTATTCCAGTCAATAACTACTCCCTCTTATCAGTGATCAAATTATTTAGCAATGCAAATGATGACATTAAGGAGCCAACACAACTGGAGGGATGCTGCGATCACTAACAGCTGTGTCATTTTCCACTGACACACAGAATTGCAAACCTTAGAAAGCACCATGCCACAAAAGGAAAACTGCATCTGATATGTTTTCTGTGTGTTCGCGTATTTAATCATTGAGGCAAAAACTTATGAAAGAACCAACGTTATATCAAAACAGCATGGGCAATGCATTATGGATTAGGAACTGGAGTTATATACACTGTAGGTCGGTACAGAACTACCAGCAATTCATGCCAGGAGAACTCAGAAATCAAGTGGGAGCACATGGGCTCAAGTACGCTGCTTTATTAAAGTGTGCCTGATTGCCCTGAGTGAGTATCCTCTACAAACAAGGATTTCTAGAAACTGGCAATATATCACACTTGGTATCACAACAGAGAAATATACCCGTGTATGGAAATGAGAGGAAGACCTTCGTTGCTAAGAAAGGAGTCCAGGTTCCTAAATTACCCAAACTTCAGAGCTAAGTGACGATAGCACTGAACTGCAGCGGCAGCTGGGAATGGTAGGAGAGAAAAAGGCCAAAGCAGGGGACAAAGGCAAATTCAAGTTTAGAGGACGCAGCAACAGTTTGTCAACATCTCTGTCAACTTTTCAAGATGCAATTCTTCATCTTCATAATGAGAAGCAACCTCAATGCATGGCATTTTCTCTGTGGTGGGCTCACTCTTTCTCCCCAAATACTTCAATGACCCTTAGTCTGTCACTGGAAAGCTACCAATCTGTCAGTCACAACCTCTGATGTCTCACCAGTAATTCTTCCTCTTGCTTTCCAAAAGCAATTGCTGCATTCACACCACTTGCAGCAAATCAATCTCTGCGTTCTGCCAGCTCACCGACTGCTTTCAGTGCCTCCCAGCCCAGCTCCTCTTCCCATGCCACCCCTCCGCTCACTGGCGACAGCCTTCAGGAGTCCTCTCCACCAGCACTGCTTTGCTCTTAGACTCTCAGTTGGAGCTTCACAAAGTTTTTCAGTTGCTAGCCTGCGGTCCTAATAGCACTCTTTCCCATCCACTGCCATACAAAAAATAAAAAGGAAAACACAAACAATTTCAATGCCAGTGTGAAGAATGACATTTCAAAGAAGTCTACAGCAGATATTTGTATGACAGATACCTCACAGTTGTTCAGAAATGTGTACTGTATGGTGTAATTATAACATTTTAATGGAATTATTAGAAGCAATTCCATATAGTTTTGCTGCCTGCAGAGCGCAGCAAAAACCACACTGTCTGAATCTGAGTTGGGCTAGTCCTTGCTCACTTCCATAATCTGCGGTCACCGCAAGCGGGGAAGGGAAACTGGCTCACCTCATCTTGCCAGCTGTTTTCTCTTCATCTTAACTCATCCTTGTAAGCCGACGTGCTAGACAAAGCAGCAATCCCCACCCACCTGCAAAGCAGCAAGAATAACTTAATCCAACAGATAGATGTCAGTGCGCTTTGCAAAGAAGCGCTGCCTAATTGGAAGGGGAGTCCAAACTGCAGAGACTGGAGGAAACTTGCCCACAGCCAGGCAGGTGACAGTGGCACATCAAAGCCCAAAACCCACACCTGTAGACTTAGCACATCCTGGTCTTCCCAGGAACATCGAAGTGCAGCTCTGGGTTTGTTTTCTTTCGACTCTCCAATGCAAGTACGTGAATAAGGTGACAGCAACAGGGAAGTACAAGGGAGTTTTCTAGCTCCTTATTAATCTTGATGCACATTTAGAGTAAGTCTCTCCATGTGCGTGCAAAATCTGTAAGATATACAACTAGTAAATTCAGGCTGATATGAACAGTACAAAGACTTATTTCAAAGAGGTCACACTGGATTTAGCAAGATTACTTCAGTCTTTGGGGTTATTTTATAAATTTTCCCCTTGCTTTTTTTGCTCCAGTAATTCTAATGCTTATATGTGTGTATGTGTAGGGTATGCTATTTCAGTTGTCTTCTTACAACAGTAGTTACAAATGTGTGCCCCCTCCGAAATCAGAAGAACGTGCGTGGTACCTCTTCTGCTTTGAACGATAGGCCTGCAGCCCTGAGCAGGTAAATGTTTTCTGGTGGGAGCAGTATTTTTCCCGTGGCTGTGTGCTGCTGGAATGTTTATCTTTGCTCGAGTTGCCTGGCTATTGCAAAGCTACTTGAAATGATTCATGGGTCTGACAGATGTCTGGTACAGCTGGATGTGTCCTTGATTATCCCAAAAGTCTGGACAACGCTGTCATTCACCATTGCCCAAATTATCTCTGTATTGACTGCAGAAGCCTTTGTGACAGTACTGTAATGGCTAATTACCCAGGATACCTTTGATACTTACTTTATAGTGATTTAGAAGAGTTAAAAAAAGAGAAAGAGAAAGAATTGGAGCAAAAACATACCAGTGAAAGTTATGTCCTTATATGTTCCAAAGCAATATATGCTTTAGCCTACACGAGAATAGGCTGTGTGGGCTAATTAAATTCAGGCTGTCCTTTTAAAATAGACAGATTTCCAGCAAAATAGATAAGGAGGAAGTGTAAAGAATCCTGACAATGATAAATCATGGACAATAGAAGGAGCTATTAGCCAGGAGAGAATTGTATGTACAACATCCTTGAAAAAAAAAGATGATGAGCAGCCATTTGCCTGCTTTATATGTTGCTGGAAAAATAACATGTTCTGCTTAGCAGATAACAAAAAGCCGCATGGGTAGCGATGCTAAATATGTATATGGCTATCTCATGCAACTGCCTATAAGGAGGTATGAAAGCAGAGATCTCCTTTCCCCGTGCTATCAATTAATGTGTTTTGAAAAATACAGTTTCTGCAAAGCAGAAATATAGTAAGAAAAGGGGTGAAAGAAGTTAGAGTACAAAAATCTCATTTTAGTGAAGATGAGGTCTTAATGACAACTCAGGTGAAAAATTACAGCAAATCTCTGCTTTTTAGGGCTGTGTCTCTCCTCATGACTCAGTCTAGGTCCAGACTGGAAAAGCATGTGTCACCCTTTTCCCGCCGAGTTTCACACAATTCAGAAATTGTCCAAGACCCATAATGGCAGGTTGTTCCCATGAAGTCAGTGATGACATCCCCATTGGCTTCAGCAGAGGAAGGATTTACTTTCCAGAACCAAACCTTCCAGTTCAGGCCTACATGTCACATGTACTGAAATGGAAGATGGGAGCCCAGTGCCTTCTGTGGCGGGGAAGAGCTGATTTAGTCCAGACACCAAATTAGAATTAGATGACCCAAACACATCTGCCTGATACTCCCTTAGTGATATCAGTGTAGAGAACAGAAAAGAAAGATCACATTTTTGATCATGTGTTCGTCTTGCATATTATTTATCCTTGTTACCTCAGTGTAAATACTGTATTTGATAGAAGGTGATGAATTATTGACCAGAACATTTGGATATCACTTCAGATAAAAATAACAGGTAATTAACTCTCTTTGTAACTCAGAACTGAACAGTCAAACCCCAGTGGAATTAAATACTTAGGGAACACTTTTCCTTGTTTGTCAGGTCCTTCAAAGAGCTTACATTTTTTGCATGTATATCTGTTATATGAAGTCATTCACTAAAATATATCTATTCATTAAAAAATGACAAATAGAATATTTGCTGTTTAAAATACAAGGCTTATCCATTCATCTTATTTGGGTAGCAGATCACATGCTGTTACTTACATTTCTTACTATGATGGCATAATTTTTACAATTAGAATTCTGCTACTGTTACTTAAATTTCAAAAAATTTTCTTTTTATCACTCATTTAAAATTTCCTTACCTTTCATTAACAGCAGAAGTATGTCTATTTGTCAATCTGCTACAATACCTGTAAAAATTAAGAAACAAGAATTCAGTAATTGTACTGGAGGAACTAATCACAGACAATCATGGGAAAACATTCTGTACCTCTTTGCATGGTTCTGGTACTGGAAATGGAAAGACAACACATTAAATATGGAACAAAATGGAAACATCTTTTCTAGTCCCACTGCTTAAGCTCCTGGAGGCTCAGACACCATTGCGTGCAGGCAAATGAAATTTCCAGTTCCTGCGGTGTGAACTAAATCCTGACTGCTGCAAAATCTCGCAACACTAAGTTTGTTACAGGGCAGGACAAATGTTTGGTGGTGAAGTCCCACCGATTCTGTGCAGCAAGGTGTGTGTCAGCTAAGGACCTGCCCTGACAACACACATTTTAAACTTATAATAAGCATTAGAAAGGTTTGGTTAGAATAAAACAATCTAATCCAAATAACCACTTGTGTTGATTTTAGTTTTAATTTTGTTAATACCTTGAAGACATACAGGTGGGCTGAGTGTATAAATG
>VYXH01012768.1:568258-645758 GCA_013397275.1 Burhinus bistriatus | reverse complement strand
TGCAGATTTTCAATTCCTCCCCAGTAGCTTCCAGGGTCCATTTTGGGCTCCTCTGCCTCAAAGTTGTCTAAATTGTTAACTGCTTTTACCAGGCAGACACCATATACTTCATGAGTTTTTTTCATTTCTTTGTGGTTTTCAAGACAGGGAGAGAAATTTAAACCTGTATATTCCTATTGCATTTATATATACGTATTTTTTTAAATAAAACTTATCTTGAGAGGTTAGAAATTCTTGAAATAATATCAAATACACTTCCATGAGGTTAAAAATGTATGAAATAATTTAAATATACAACAAAACTCATACATGTACAGCCTTTGCTACACAGACATTTAAGTACTAATTAGCTGACATGTTCTGGTAGCCAGAAAGCTCCACCTAAGCTCAGGAAGAGTCATTGCTTGACAGGATCTTCGTGTCATCCAGTGAAATTGGTGCTGTAGGGCAGGAAACCGAGCCTCAAGGAGACTGCCCCTCACCTCTCCTCCTTTCCTCCATGTTGGCCAGGCATGCAATATGCAGGTAAAAGATGGGGTGGGGGCCGGTGCCCCATGTTTCGGTTCAGTAAGATTTTGTCTGAAACCAATGCATAGTAGGCATGACTGACTATTGGTGCCCATACTGTATGAGACAAGTTATCTGCAACAGAGTTGAAAAGCACCCTATCCCCAGCAACACTTCCACCACCAATGATTGTGGTTATATACCTATGTCTACTCTAAGTTAAAACGTAGTATCTTCTATTTGCATGGACCTTTCCTATAAAGATTCAATGCACAATTCCAGGTCTTAAGCTTTTGCACTCAACCATTTCATGAGGACATGGTTAGAAGAGGTATGAACCCTCCTTAAATTACAAGAGCTTCTAGTCTTCCAGTGTGTAGCGTGACTCTTGCGCAGCAACGCAAAAGGATCTCAGCATACACCCTAAATACCAGCTGTAATGGCTGCTAGTTAAATACAATTTTCCCAAAAAGCAGAGGGCCACATTTTGCCTGTTACACCACTGAATGAACTGAGCAGTCAGGCGTCCTGGTATCCTCTACATTCTTTCTTTCCTATTCCAAGTTGGGTTTTGGGGAATGCAAGAAACAAGTTAACATCTTCACTGTTTTACTTGCTTTTTTCTTTTATCCTCATAAGAGGAAAAATTAGGTAGGAGGTGCAGCAAGGGGGATGTCTTGAAATGACACCACTCCTGTCCTCAACATACTGAGGAGAGTACTGCCTCTTGCCAGGAGCTGCACAGAGAAGGGTGGTTTGTCCCAGCTGGCCTCCAGTTGCCTTGGCTGGTTTTATTATGACCAGTCCGCTGATACCAAAGCTCCAGCACACTCGTTTCTAAGTAATGCTCTCCTCGTGAGCCAAATGATTGAGTAGCTATCGTCTTTGTGTTACAAGGTGACAAAGCTACCAGCAGTGGATTTGGGAGAAGCCAATGCCCCTGCTAAGAAGTTTGGATTTGGGAACATCTTAGCTCTTTATGTAAATGTGCTATGGGAAATGATCCATGTTGATTGGTCCCCAAAGCAATGGGCCTGAGCCAGCCTCCTGTCTTGGGAGGAGCGCTGTGTCAGAAGTTTTACCATTTTGTTTTAAAACCTACTTGCCTAAATGCCCACCAAAAAATGCACAGGTGCCATTTTGTGATGGGGTAGCTGCCCTCCATAGAAGAGCAACATTACCAGGAGAGGTAGCTGCAGACCTTTTCTGCTTACAAGGTACTCGTATAAGATATAAATGAAGTAACAGATTAATTTCTGTAGCTTTAGTTTATTACTGAGCCTCACCAAAATGGGGATATTATAAAGTCTTTACTGCACTGAAGAATTAGGGACCAATAGTTATTGCAGGCAGACTATCAGAGACCATAGACATCACAGACATTGGTCAGACACACAAACATCGTAACTGTACATATAATATCAGCATTTTTAAACACTTTCCCTCAGTGCCCAACTCCATAGGTACTTTTTAGCAATAGTCATGGCTTGGATATCCTCCAGTCACTATCTACAATGTATTTTGAGGACTGGGGGAGGTAAGGGAAGCCAAACACCTGCAGAATTGCATTAAATTTCTTATTTAGTTCTACTTACGTATTCCTGCATTCATCAACAGTAGCGGTTTGAGATCGTGCAACTTCTTATCTCCTGGTTTCTGCTGTGTGTGCTTGCTGAGGTTTAGAAAGGGGATTTATATTTTCTTCTTCCTAACAGTCCGGAAGAGTTATATGGAATCAATAATTATGAAAATTAGTATCATTCTAAACATCAAAGTTTGATAAGATAATAAATGTCTTTCATACTATATGTCATGAGTTCAGTTCATATTTTGTACCCTCTTCAAACCTGCTCAAGTGTAGTATAAACCAGTGTCACATCTAATAAATTACCGCAAGGAGAAGAATTGGTCTTTGTTGCCTGTTGCTTCAGAAGCATCAGATTACAATGATGTTTAACAGAGGGGTTTTTGCCCTTTTTTTTTTCTCCATTGAATGCTTCAAACCAGTTTGGCAATCCTTAAAAGGTTAATGAGTACTGTCTGCTACAGAATGCCAAACTGATTTAATTCAGAAAATGAGAAAACATTCCTAAAACGTAATCAGCTGTCACTTAGGAAATGACATACAACAAGATAGGGGTGTTTTACATTTCATTTCCTAAGCAGGGCTTCTGAGAGGTCTAGAGAAAACATCAGGTGGTTCCTACACAAGATGCATCTCTCTCCAAAATTGTTTTTACCTGGAAGAGCAAACAGCAGTCATTCAACATTCCGGTTTCTGTCCCTCCAGGTAGTCACAGCCTTGATTCTTGTTTGCTCAGGACATCCCAGCCTATCCCACAGAGAGCTCCTTGCACGTCTCCTTGAGTGGCATCTTTTGTGCATCCCAGTGCTCCTCCAGCTTCTCAGGATGATCTGAACGCAGTGCAGCTGGGACAGGGCAGAGGAGCTCACACTTCCAGGACCTCCTCCTTGCACCTGGGGGTGGCTGCTTGGTGTTGGAGGAGTCTCCTTGTCCTGCCCAGAAGGGGAGAGAAAAATGAGACCGGGTGTGTGGTTCAGAGTGGTAAGGAGAAGAGAGTACCTCTTTGCTCTGTGCAACCCATGCACCCAGGAGCAATCCTCCACCGACAGCCTTTTTGACCTGGTGGACCCATCAAAAATGCCGTTCTTCATTATGCGTCTCCCCTCTCTGAGGGGGTACATATGGGTTTCTGGAAAACTCACCATGAGCACAAGCACTGCAGAGCTTCAGAGGCCTCACACTCCTGCCTCCTTATCAACACCTGCTGCGGGTCGGTTTGGCAGGGCCATGTTTTACAGTTTTGGCAAGTCTTGGGAAGAGTCATAGAAATGACATCATTTTTCCTGAGCTGAAATGCTAAGCAGTTTTACATTGTTAATGGAATTAAGACGATAATTTAAAACAGTATGATCTCACACCAAAAGTGATGTCTTGCAGATCTTCAGACACTACAGCTTTCTGTGGTCCTGAAGCTCCTGTGATGGAAACGTGCTCTAAAATGGCTGCCAGGCCCTGCCCCTTTTCACAGCACCGTGCTCCTGCGCTCTTTTCACTCTGCACAGCACCTCTGCCCCACTAAGGCATTTACTAGCAATATCTGACACTTATAGAATGCTTTTCATCTACAAACCTTAAAGATAGGTCATCTTTATTTCTTTTATAAGATCAGAAAAAACCAAATCCATCTTGGGTGACTTGCCAAAGGCTGCTGCAGGTCCAGGGCATGGTCTGGTCTTGCTGCCTTCCCGGCTCTGTTTCCCTGCAGCCTCTGCGCCCAGCTCCACACAACTCCCAGGAACAACCCCCAGAACATTTCTGAAGCAATATGCAAACAAACCATTTTTAGGCGCAAATTACTTGCAGATAGTGCTGGAATATGATACAACGTGCTTACAGCACTACTCTTTTAATTGCTTTACCCAGACCATTTTTGCGGCTTGAATCCCTGCAACCCCCTGGACTGCACTCTGTAGCAGCTGAATATCCATAATCAAGACTGGCATTTGATCCAAAGATTTAATCCATAGTTATCACCAGAATTTTTAATTTTTTTCTTCCCAGTTGTATTTAGTGAACCTCACTTTTACTGTTGGCAGAAGGAGCCCTTCTTGCTTGATCTCCAAGCGTCCAGAAGTAGTACAACATGTTTTTTCTTGCTGGTTAGCATAAACCACCTTCCATACATTCCGAATGTATCAAGAACGCTGTAAAGTTTAAATTGGGCTATTTGTAATTAACTATGTTTTTAAGAGTTTGTAGGCAATTTCAGAGCAGGGCTCTACCATATTAACAGTTTCACAAGGAGGAAGCAGAATTTAAACAGAGGAAACAAACACAAACATGTTCTTTATTTGATGGCAATGAAATTCATTTTAAAAAAGCAGGATTGCAGTAAACTGATTTTTTTTGCATGGCAGCTTCCTACGGACACTATCTAATTAACTAATCAATTAATTAAATTAGCAAAACCTCAAGTAAATTGCTTATCTGTATAATTCTCAGGAGACAATGTCACATAAAAACATATTTACTCTATTTTTATCACATTTGCAGTTTGTGTAAGTCTAGTTTGCTTTTTAGTTTACCTGCAGTAATGATGGTTTCCTTAATATTCTTTTAGGTAACAGCATATAGAGAGGAGCAACACTGGACTCCTGGAATTTAGAGGTAGGCACGGAAAAGAAGTTGCTTGCCACTAGCTGAAAGGTTTTCCTGCCTGCCAGCTCAATGCAAATAATTACTATAAACAAGTATTTTTATTCTGGATCTTTTCAAAGAAGTTATATTGTTGGTTATATTTCCAGTGGTTTCAGCAGATACATGGAAAAAGAAATCATTATTAGATTTCACTTTGCACTTTGAGAAAAATTGGCAGAAAAGTAGAAAGCAAAATTTGACAGAAGAGCAACAAGTCTCTGGGACACTCTCTGCAAACTCTCTGGGACAAGCAGGAGGGCCTGGTTTAAAAGAGTGATTCTGCTGCAATATAAAAGAGCGGTTATTAATAATAGTAATATCCCATAGCTTACTCTTCAACAGTATGGTGGCTGAGAATAGTAATTTTCTAATTAATCAGCTGATACTTTGTTCAGGATCAGCAATACCAGCTCTGTGTCACATAACCCTCTGCAGACGTAGTGGATGTGTAGGACAGCGGCTCTGGTGAAATACAGCGATGCCCACAGCTACCACAGCATTCCTGGGTCTGGCAATCAATAGAAATGATCCTGCCTCTCTCATTTTCTATCACTTCTTTAAATGTCTTTATTGATACAGTACTTAAAATTTGTCATTATCTCATATGTATTCCTAAATCCTCTCTCTTTTGCTGTCTAAAGTACCATACCAACAATAGGAAACAAAATGTATTACTTTTCAAAACAGGCAGAAATGTTTAAAAATTACTGCACGGTATGGTTTAATATAAATCTGTTGACTGTCTGGGGGCAGTACTTCAGATCGTGTGGAAACTGCACATTTATACAAGGATTCTCACATTTCTGAAAGGATTTTAACTTCAAACTTATTTACAGTCACCTATTTCAACTATGACCAAGAATCAAAAAATGAACCATACAGTAAGACCAAACGGCCATGATACGGGGCTGCACCACCATTCAGAACATCCCATCTCTCCCTCCCAAAAATTGCAGTGCCCTCACCGCGCCACCTGCTCATCTCCTCCCACAGTGCCAGGCTTACGTGCCCTCCCAGGCTCCCACTGAGCCCGCATTTTCAGAGCCAAAGAGCCACGTGTGACATGGCTGCCCACCCCTGATGTAGCTGATGACAGCATTTTTCAACTTGTCCTCCAGAGACTTGCATTTTGTGCTTACCTGAAACTTAGAGATAAATTCTAGGCTAATGAAACTAGATGCAGGTGAAAAAGGAAAAAATTAAAAACTGCTGGATATGAAGTGTTTTCAAAACAAATTACTTGCTCCCTCAGTCGTATCTAGGAGTAACATTATCTACAGCTAATATGGCAAACCAAAGGCCATCCCAAGTGGTCTTGTGTGGTGTATTAAGGCATGGACTCAGTTCGGCAGTGATACTGAGACTGAGACAGGTTTATTTGCTACAGCGAGGCTATATATGCCAGAGCTTGTACCCTGTACAGATCCTCCTAGTACTTTTCCACTGTTCAACATTAAGCAATACACGCATCCCGTGTGCAGCTGTTCTTCTGCTACCTGATAATCCAGCACCAACCGCAGATACCGCTGTCTATTGCTTTCATGGTTTGTTCAGTCCTAAGGCAGTCTGGCTTGACACCCAAGGTCTTTTTATGCCTTCAAGACTCACTTTCTCCTAGTTGCTCGACTCACTTCCCACAGTCTTGCACGCGTGCCACTATCTGACAAGTACATCAAGGGACACTGCTTCAAATCAGTGGCCAAGTGCTGGACTTCACTCTCACATATGAGAGTTGTATGATATAAATATTGTAATTATGTGTTCACTGATATACCTGTCTCTTCATTCAGATAATTCATTCTCCTTTTTACCTGGCCTGGGCAAAGCTCCTTCATCATGCTAAGATTTTAGAAGTCATTCAAAGCAACATTTAGCACTCCCTTCCTGTACCATCAAAGTCACCTAACAGCCCTAGCATATGCATGTGCTTTCCTTCCTCCTCTGACAGCTTAGGGAATCAAGGTCAAAAGTAATGCAGGTGTCTTCTGCAGTCTGAAGAAAGAGGACGTAATCCAAGAGGGTCATTTCTTACACTGCAACCATATCTGAGCTCTTCACCATTTCTTCTTCACCTCCCTAAACTTTACCTCATCAAAATTGCACTTTCTGTAATTGTGCTGAAAAACATTTTGCCCTGTTTTCACAGGGAGTTGTCTGGTTTTTATCATCCATCAAAGGTGAAGAAGTGAAGGTAGTGCTGGCAGCCCCGCCAGCAGCCTTGCTTGGAGAGACCCATGCAGACACAGCACTGGACCACAGGCACTCCAGTAAAACTCATGTATGACAGCAGTGAACTCTATTTAAAGTCCAATAATTAGATGAACACACCTAACCAGGATAAAAAGTGATTCTGCTTTTTGTTTCCCAGTACAAATTATGAAATCAAGCAGGAACACTCCCCCTGAAGTCACCCCAAATAAACATGTAACCTGCTTATAAACCCCAAGCTTATTTTGGTCTTCAAAGATAATTAAAGAACAAATAGTTCTGCCGAAACTCTCAGTAAATTAATCACTGGCCCAGAATTCACTGACTGTCTAGTTGTCTGAACACCTCTCCAAGTTGATGGATCAGAGGATGCTCTCTGCTCTCTTGGCTGTTCACCTTATGTGAACCTCAAAATCAAACACCTCTGAACAGCACCTCTAACAAGGCAGCTGTGCACTCTGCTGATGCTATTGCTGCTTGTGAATGGCTCCACAAAGACAACAATAATGGAAAAAGTTTTGTTTTTGTCAAAATGAATCACTAAATTGATGTATTTTTATTCCCTGGCCCCAAATATCATTTCACAGTCCAGAATCATTACATACTCTGCGGTGATTGTTTTCACTACCAGTGATATTTTTGCAAAGCACTTTGACTAATACACTTTCCCTATTCCCCAGGACTACCCAGCATGAATTCCCTGGTGGCGAAATGGCCAAGTCCCTTCCCAGGTGAAGCACCCTAGCACAGCCAACGGCTTTGGGGACTTGTTGTAAAAAGATCACTGAAACCATCAACCTAGTCCACAGCAGTGGGCAGAGAGGCAAACAACATCAAGTAGTATTAGCAAGGGGGTAAAGCAGTAAACAAGAGGTGATACGCTTTCTGTGTAAGAAGATCTTTAATAGCTATAACCCATACGGAGCTTACCTAGACCCCTTTGCAGGGCTGGGTGGTGTGGTACAGGAAGCACAATACTGTCTTGCAAAGGATGTACCGTAGGGCAACAAAGATAATATCAGGTCTCTAAAACCTAAGCTGCAAGAAAAGGTTAAGGGCGCTGAGTTATTCTCTCTGGAAAATAACAGCCGCAGATATGACCTAAAAGAAGTTTTCAAAATTATGGGAAGTCTCCGATAAAATTCTTAGTGATACTTCAGCCACAGTGGCAAGACATTCACAAAAACAGAATTATAAATATTAGAAAACTGGGATTAAAGAATAATCCAGAGAACTGAGCTATTTCTTGCATAGATAATAAAAAATAAAGGTAGTGTTAACTCCCATTGAGGTCAACAAAAAAATTGTCATTGATCTGAAGGAGACAGATATCCTGGAGTAATTCCCAAGATGAACAAAAGCATATTGCACGGGAAGTAAAATGATGTTTTTCTCAGCTATTAATTTCTGAGCAAAGAGCAGCAATAGGAGAGAGGAGCACCCAGAAGAAAAGGTTGAATTACAACAGAGAGACTGGGTGACATTTCTTCTTTCTGCCTGGGAGATCACATATTGAAGGAAGTTTCTGGGTATGAGTTTTCCTGGGCAGGCACAGAGAGCTGTATTTGTCCCAGATGAGAAGCAGATGGCTGTAAAGCAGGGTTTTACTGCTTTGCATCCCCTGTCTGTGCATTCAGAGATGAGGAAGAGAAATTGTCGGAAGTTGCCGCTTGGACAGGAAACCAAGGCTATGGGTGTGGGGATCTGTGTCCTGCAAATCCAGTCACTGTTGAGGCTGCTCTAGGTGGGAAAGTGCCTGCCATTGAAGCAAAGCAACTGTGCTTCTCCTGCCCAGGAGCTGGTGTGGGGAGAGAAGGAGCTTTTGTGATCCCTAACCAAGGAGATGTATGGGTAACCATCAATCCTGCCTGAAACAGGGGAGAAGCGAGTGCATCCAGCACACTGTGGGGAGGGAAACGCTTCCCAGAGCTCTGGCAGAAATGCTGGACAAGCAGCTAAATTCCTTCCTAGAAACTGCTACAGTGACAACGCAATGCCTTCTGGCTCCCTCCAGCCCACCTCTTGCAATAAATGTCAGCCTGCAGCCGTATTGGGCATAATTAGCCTATGATAATAAATTACCCACATTTTCAGGAAAATATTAGAGACCATCATTATTTGGAATAGAGCTGCATTCAGCTGCACAACCCTACCTAATATGATGGATGGAGTAGTCACACCACTGAATACATTTATCTAGAATGAAGTGATTATTTCAAAGATGAACACAGTCAGAAATAAGTGCATATGAATCATACACTACTACACACTGGAGAGTATCAGACTAGCAGGGGTTGTAGGTCAGCTGACCAGCCCACAGCTTTTAGTTGGTAGATTATTTCACACATATACCCTAGGATTTTAAAGCTCAGTCTCAAAATCCCTCTGAATTTAAAAATGATTCCATGTTTTCTCTTGAAAGGAGGGGGGGGGGGGGGGGGGGAAGATACAGGAAGGGTTTTTTCCCCTACCTTAGAGAAGATCTTTGGTGTTATTTGACTCTTCTGTCCACCCACAGATGAAAGTGTATTGCCCAAACTACCACAGGCAAGCATATTGTAAGATAATTTTGATAACAGCTAATTATTGTATGAAAAAGAAAGTAAACAGTGAAGGACTTCCTATGCGAACTCACTCATGTCCAACTGACTGGAAGAGAAAACAGGAGCAGAAAAGTCTCATCTCTACAACAAAACTATGCATTCCTTTTTGACACGTTTTAATGCCTAACAATAGAACTTTGACCTTTTCCAATCATTTTAGTAAAGCGAAGAAAACCATCCATGCAGGATCATGGACAAGGTTCACAATTCTGTTCTGCAACAGTACCCTGGCACTGGCAGCACCTTGCCTTTTTTCCCCAGGTGTTCTGATAGTAGGTAGACATCAAGCTTGCATATATGTGAATGAAGATAGGCTCCCTGTTTGGTGACTGGGGTCTCCAGAAGGCTCTGAACAAAGTTAGATGCTTTGAACAGGTTGTGTGAATATGCAGCTTTGTGTAGATTTGACTTTCCAAAATGCAGCAGCGTAAATATAATCTCTATACATCCCTCTGAATTATGAGCATGCTATTTTATGCATTTGGAACGATGCATGGACTCTTCATGCAAAGAGATCATATCTTGCAGCTCAAGACAAAACCAAGTTCAATGAATTTTCAGTGACATTCAATGTTCCCATCATCATCATTGCTGGAAGAGATGGCATTTTTCCTCCCCATAATTCGTCCAGCCACAAACAATTTTTTGCTCCCAGAAGTGATGTCTAGATTTTTGGGGATAGGGGTGCTGTCATCAGCTTGTGCGGAAGCTTGTTTACCAACAGTAGTTGGTAAACTACCAACTCCAACGACATCTCCAGCTGTGAAAAACTAATAAATGGACCTCTCTTACTGTCATACTAGTGAAAGCATCTTTTTGGAAAAGAAAATTAAAAGCAATTTTTAAAAGCTGAAGTTATCTGTTATTAGACATATTTAAGATGAGTTACCACTAGATATATGGCTGCTTTTTTTAGATTTATTGTATTTCTTGATAGGTCATCAGTTCAGGATATTTATTACATCAGGCATCCATCCTAACAGCTAAATGTCTTGCTTACTGTAAATCAGAATTCTAAGCTAGTTTTCAGATATGATACTACCCATACCCTAAAGCCAACCTCATCATCAGTGGAAGCAATATTATAATTGCATAAGACTTAATGCACCGTGGTATTTCTTTGGATTTAAAATAAATGGTATCTATACGAAATGAAGACCAACATTCAATTTGTTGAGATTTGCCTAAAATATTTAAATATAATCTAAACTAAGGAGCAATTTAAAGGTAGGAATCCATGCTACCCTCAAATTGCAATTTTCAAAAATTATAAGTATTGAACATTTGAAACATACAACCAAATTCAAAGAAGTTCAAACATTTTCAGACAATCTGAATATTTGCTTTCATGTGTTTGGTACATTGAGGAAGTACTGAGGCAGGTGAAGCTCTTTAATAACGCCTGCTGAAAGCAGCATGCGAGTAAAAGCATAAAGCAGTCTGACATTAGGATGCAGTACCCATGGGGTAAATAAAAGATGGAGTGAACAGGGAGGAGCCTTTTATGGCTCAGTCTATACTTCAAGAGCTGTGATGCTTGAAGGAAACAATTACATTGCATCTAATTTTTCAGACTTTCCAGAACAGTCTATTGCTTTTTTTTTGGATGGAAAATTTGTACGAGGAGCTGAGTAGCCTTTTATGCCCTCCTGCACTGAGCTGTCTACCCAAAGCCCTAATGCACTGCTTCAGGGTTAGGGCTCAACTCAGAAAGGGCACTGCCACAGCATCTCTGCTGTTAACAGGGAGGGAAATTCCCTCTCCTCTGTTTCTCGTGTGAGAGCAGAGTCTCTTCAGCTCTCCTCTCTTTCACCAGCTGATGACCAAGAACTTGTCAGGCGGAGTGAATTCCAACGTGAATTGGAAATATTAGGAAAAGATGGTGTCTGTTCTGTTAGTGTTTTGGGTTCTCACCTGCACGTAGTCATAAAAGAAGAGATTTCCAGATTTCTTTACTCTTGTTAGGGAGATATTTCACTCGTAGCTTGTCTTTTTGCCCAAAGAAAGTGAGAAAGGGAACATCACGCCTTTCTAAGTCAGACTTTCTTCTTCATAATTCCTGGTCAGTTGAGGAGAAAATTAATTCAAGAGTGAGAGAATGAAAAAAGGCAGAACAGGATAGAGAAAAAGAACAGAATAGGAAAGAGAAAATAGCAATGTTTTTGTTTGCTCATTTGTTCTTTTATATAGTTGATCATTCTTTTTCTGTAAAATTGGTATTTTCAGGTAGCTGCTTTTGCCCCAGCCTGGGTGAAAATTAATATTGAACTTATTAGTCTGGAAAATCTGAAACACAGCAATATCAGACATTGCCACTGAAGTGCACTTGCATGAGGTATCATGAAGCTTTAGGGGATCCATAACCAAAGCACTTCTCACCCCATGTTCACAGGATGGGAGGTTGTCTGGGAACATGAAGTCCACTCATTCCTCTGAAAAGACTTATTTTCTTCCACTTACTTGTGAGCTGCTTTCTGTCACTGCAAGAGCATACAAAGCTGCATCACTTGGTGGTACAGAGGTTTAGCACCTGAAGTGGGGAACTTGCTTTCCTAATTCGAATTATTTTAACTGCCAAAAGCATAAATGCTGCTCCATCAGGCCAGGTGAAAGGAAAGCAGCGGGATTTCTTCCCGTTCCTTCAATAATCAGTGCTAACACCACAAGCGGGGCAGCGCCAGCGCCAGTGTGGGGGAATACGGCCCTCTGAGTTTGGTCAGGGGAGAAGTAGAAAGGACAAATGGACTACTGAGAAGATTGCTGGGTTTGTAATTGTCAGTAAATACTAAGACAGAGAATTTTACAAAAACATTTTCCATGTCAAACAGAGCAGTTTCTGAGAGTGCTTTTCAGATACAGCCAGACTGCATTAAGTTTCCTATATGCAACTTAGCTAATGCGTGTATGCACATTTACAAAAACACACACATATATACTTGCATATTTTGATACTGAAATAATTTCATGACTAGAACTCAGTGGTTAGAAGAAAGAGGTTGCTGGATTTGTAACACCAACCAATACCCTCTCTGCCAAGGCAGAATTAAGTCAACATGTTTTTTAAAGTGTTAAAAATCTTCCTTTATAAACTTCATAAAAATTAACTGGAATATGGAATAGAGATGTAATGATCAGCTGCTTTGCTTTTCTGATAGGAGTTTGACTCAAATCCCAAACCTCTGAAGGTATAAGACAAATAGGAGACTTGTGCAAATTAATTTGCTAAAAGAACAGGTAATCACGAAAATTATCCCAACATTTGATGACAGGGAAGCCTGTGGTCATGCATACCCAGTCACCCACACATCCTGTCACTGAAAGGATGCATATCAGAATTGAATTGCTAGGAAACCACTGCAAAAGAGCTGTTCATATATACACAGGTAAATTAATTAGTAAATAAGCAACAGCTTATATGAATCTGCTGCCTCCTCAGCAAACTTGTAACAAAGCCACCAGAGGCAGCAGGTCAAAGACATACTTTTTTTCATTGTCATTCTGCAGGTATGTTGCAATTATTCAATGTAATGCACTAAATACAGGGTCAGGCTTTTTCTGCAAAAAGGCAATGTCAAAACTCCAATTGACTTCCATGGGAACAGAAATGGGCATTAAGCAGGCAGGCAGATTTTCCTCTGTGTCCACTAAGACTCACAATTTAACACAATTACTTAAGACATTCTTTGCAATCTTTCTCTAAAGCTGTTAGTATTTCACGAGATTTGTCCTCCAAAATACTTGTCTAATCTTTGGCCATTGACTAATTACAGATTACTAAATATACACAAAAATTATCAACTGACTGTTTTTTGGGGAGCTTTCCTATTTCTCTGGGCTTTCAGGCTCCCTTCTTACTGCTGGACCCCTGGGAGGAGTGCTTCGGATAAGTCTCTCCTCTTCCTCCTCCTCCTCCTCCTCTCAGCACCCAGAAGGCTGCTGGCATTCACATTCACCCCAACCAAACTGCTCACAGACCTGTTCCTTCAGGGTAGTTGCCACTGAGCAAAAAAGCTTTACAGAAAATTATATGGAGCTGAATTCTATCTACGTCCATGCAGTAGATGTTCCAAATCTCAGAGAGATGAGGATGACCCATTAGGTGTAATCTTAGTTTAAGCAGATCTACACATAGTTTTCTTTTTTTGTCATTACTTTTGCCTTTAATAAACATTTGTAAACTATGCTTTCAAGTTTTTGATTTTTACAAATATATACCACTTGATACATTTTACCTTAGACTGAGCTAAGAAAACTGAGTAACAGCAAGGCAGTCTTCACCCAAAGGCCTGGCAAAACCTGGGCTCTTGCACACCTTGTGTCCTGTGCATCATCACATCGTCCTTGCTGATGTCCAGCAAGCCACAGAGCAAATCTCCATCTGAACCATAGAGGCCAGGTGGAAAGCTGGCACCACAAAGCAGGAGAGGGAAAAATTTCTTCCAGAGACTCTGACGACTCTAAACAATCTCCAGTCAGCAATAAGGTACCAGCACGCACCTTCAAACCTGAAAGTCAGAGGGAAAGTATCCATCACATTTGCATGTATACCCACATTAACACTTTCTTACAATACGTTTTTCAGATACCTACATTTTACGGTGAGGTTGCAGATACACAGATTTTCACTGTATTTCTCTCAAGTTTGGCTGAGGACTTTTGACCATTTCCACTGAGAACCAGTATCTGGCATGAGAGCCACTGTGACAACCACTATTTTAGATCTCTTTTCAAAATTATTTATTACTGCCATGCAAATATTACATATATCAATACAGAAAGTTTTCCCATGGAATTTACTTTAAAAAATTCTTTTTGTCCAAAACCAATTTTTCTAAAAATAAGATCTTTCTTTAAGGTATTACTGCTCTAAGAAAGTTGCATTTCTTTTGGAGTGACATTGTCATCAACAGAAAACACGATGACAACATCCTTATTTTGAGAAAAAAAATACCCTCTGAATGTCTTGATATCTGCAGAGTTATACGGGACTGCCAATTCATAGCCAACTGACTACGCAAACCCAGAGAAAACCGCCAGTATAAAGCAGTCTGTCGCAACTGGAATGGGAAAGCTGCTACAACAAAAATCTGCTGAGCAGTAACCCCCATGCATCGGATTTACTTTTGAAATAAAACCCTCAGGAAATAAATGAATGTTGTTAAAGGAGCATTCACATGACCTTATATGACGCTTCTCTTTAGCTCTTTGTAGACTCTCTTTAACCACAGAATTCAACTTCGATTTTTTTTTTATTAAAAGAAGAGCATAAACTCTGATTCAGCCTGTGCTGAAACTACCAAGATTGCAATGGTTTCTACTCAGATCAGCAAAGTTATCCCAGATTCACTCAAAATTTAGTTCAGACTGAAATGCAGTCTGAGGTTTCAGGGATGGCCAGATGAACCTTTTGGGTAAACCAATGCATTTTTCAGACTTTTGTTAAAGCATGTCTCATTTCCAGGTCTAGTATGAAAAGGAATGGAAAAGAGATAAGCTATAATGCACTTTTCCCTCCAAACTTAAAGGGGTTTTAAAATTACATTAGTGGAGAATTTAGTATTTAAAAAAAAAAAAAAAAAAAGCAACAATCACTAGAGGATGTTTAGGTAAAAGCAACCTAAGAGCACCCTTGGTGTGGTAGTCCTTCCCAGCCTCCAGCAATTGAGTGTGTAGGGGTAGGGGTTTCCTGAGCTGGAGGATGAACCCAGTCCACTGTTGTTAATAACTGCTGGTGAGCTCTCTCCCACAAACTTCTCTAACCCATTGTGATTTTCAATCTCATCACGAGACTATGAATTCCAGCTAAAGGATACCTTCTTGTGTGTCCTGTTTCCTTTTACTTTTTCCCCAGGCATCTTCAGATGATCACTGTCTCAGATGCAGTTAAAAATATTAGTGTATTAGCTAATAGAGTGTTGCAATGATTACTATAGCAATATAAGCAGTGTGGCATTATGTTCCCAAAGGACAACCCTGTGTAATTAATATATGCTATTTTATTATCTTTGTGTCTTCTGTATAAAAATACATTCATGCTACAACAGGGATTTTAAAATAGGCAATATATTCCACAATTTCAATCCCTTCCACGATGTTTCTTGCTAATCCAAGTTTGTACTGTGTTCAAAATACAAATGTATTTTTGACTGTTCACATAGTAGTGCTTCTCTTATTGGACTTGCCTAATTCTTACCTGGTTCCTTATTTAATCATGGGAACAGCAAATTTCAGTTTCCATGACCAGCCATACCATAAAACTTTTTCCATATTCTTTGCACAAAGGAGGTGCAAGAGAGATAAAATCAGAATTCAAGGGGAACTCATGGTTAAACACAGCTAGAGCCACCAAATATTATTGCATTATTCACCCACTATGTAAAATTCATACGCTAATATCATCACCCTTCTAGAAAAGGGGAAACATACATTTACATCTGATTCTTCAGACTGAAAAATCCAAGCAAGTTTTCTTCAGCATTTCAAAACACCTTATAAATCACATTAGTACATCATCAAAAATCATCGGTCATAACACTGCATTTGTTCTCATTTGCTATAAAGAACCATAAGAGAGAGGGGTAAAGCATGCCTCGGATATGCATGTATTTCTACCTAAAGAAAGTGCGTTACTGGTGTGTTTGCCATGGGCTCGGAGATGAGGGTACACCCCAAACCTCTACAGTCTGCAAACATACTTCCACCAAATTCAAGACAAAACTTCCTTTTAGTTTAAGCCCGCAGAGATTCAGTGCAGTGGCGAAGCCTCCTCCCTCCCCAGCCTTGGCTCAGCCCCTCCGTTCGGACTGGCACTGCCTATCTGCAATAGTGGTTCAGGATCAGCTCCTGGATCAGGATCTGGTCCTTACCGAACACCCAAAGCTTCTAACCCTGACGCAATGCTTTCGAAATGACTTGCTAACAAGGCTTTGTCAAAATAAATTTTCAAAAACCCATGGGAAAAATTTAAAGTAGCGGCAAGCGAACATATATCAACATCAATAAAAAAATGAAAGCATGAATATACCGAAAAGCAAACGGCCTCCCCCCAGAAAAGGGGTCCTGTTCTCAAAGTCTGCATTCCTGTGACAAATGCACAAACAGAGCACCGCTTGATGTTGCTAACCGTGGTGTTTGAAGAAACTGTCTCCTGCTTTTACAGCATTCCCAGCCCAGTCTTTTTGTCTGTGGAGATAGTCTAATATGTAAATGTCCTTCCACAGTCTCTTCAGAATGAAAAGGAGGTCTTGGGAATTGAAATTCTATTTATATTTATCATAACTTGATAAGAGTAGAGTGTGTTTATTTAAATACTCTACCATTATTTCTTCTTAACAACAGGCAGCTCTGAAGTGCAGTTATAAGTCTGTTTACACCACACAGATATCAAATTGACTTGCTAATGGTAACTTTTATTCGGTATCCATGGGTTACTGTGTCATGTGATTTGACATCAAGTACAGACAGTGCTGATTAGTAGCATCCAGTTCTGTCCATCTCTGTGCATCACTGAACCATCTGGTCATTTATTCACTAATAAGCCCCTAATGGCCCAAATATTCACCGGCCTGTCATTGTGACATGGCATAAAATGCCTACATCTTTCAACTTGCTTTGACATGTTGCTTGTTTCACATCAAAACCCGTCATTTACAGGAAAAGAGCTCAGAGGGGTAAAAACTTGACCTAATCTGCAGTGTTAACACAAAGACAGAGGCTTTGTTATCTGGTAGCCTGACTGAAAGCATGTAAATGGGCATGAATTCATTTTGTACATTTTTCCATGCTCATTTTACAACATTCTTTAAGTTTGGTATCATTCCTAATATGGGTTTTTATGTGGGTTTTGCTGTGAAATCTCTTTTCTTTATCTGTTAATATTCTTAGGTGTGCTTTAAAGGGAGCTGGATTCCCAGAGACGTTCGTCGGTTTTCTATATGGAAAATGTGTATCAATGGGAATATTACGGGCAGCCGCAGAAGTTTTCTAAACACTTCTATTAAAAATTAGTATGATTAATAAATTTACTTTGCATTTCTCTCTTTTATCTTTGCCTAGATATCAATAGGCAGCATAATACTTCCTGCCCTAAAGGACAGGAGCTGCATTAACTATTTCCAGTGTAGTATGTTAGATTTTGCAGAATCTTTCTAGATAAAAAAAAATCTCACAGTATATAATCACACAGCAAAATCAAACACGAGTCATGAATGCTTAGTAACTGAAAAATCTCTCTATTCAGTCCCATCACACAAAATTGCTGGAGAAGAAAGAGGTCACAATCAATGCTTTATTTTTTTTTTAATCTTACGGGATATAGCCACAGTTAAAATAGTTTTAAAAAAGCAAACACCCATTAAACTAATTGCTGTTGAAATCTTGGTTAATACATCATTAAAATGTGATTAAAGCATGATGTAATTGATTGTAACTAGAACACTTAGGGTGGTTTTATGGCTCTGCAGTCATTGGTGTGATGGGACACATAATTCACCCAGTATGTTAGCTTCACTTGATGTGTGCCTCTATTGGCACACTAGCTTCTTGAAGCAGGCATACTCTGCTCAACAAAAACTTCTATTGTGTTGCCTTCTGGCCCTTATGCTGGTTGTAAGGTGATAAGTAAAAATAATAAGAAAAAAATAATTATTTTAACATGATAGAGCGTTTGCTTGTTTTAAATAACTGCAGTGTTTAAAATTGTCTTTTATTTTCTTTTTTTGTGGGCTGACATTATGTGTATGTTGCCGGTGGTAGTTCCTGTTAATGACATGAACATCATCCAGGATAAATCCTCTGCCTGTGCACGCTAGTAAATTTTATCAGAGAATTCAGGTCAGCTAATGAATCAATTTGAATGTTGGCATCTTCATGCTGAGATTCAATCAAGTTTAAATTTCATTTAAAATTAGTTAGTTTACCATTCTTACAGTCAAACTCATAACTCAGTCTTAGGATACATATACAGAATTTAGTATATGCATTCAAATATTTCTACTTTTTGATTATTCACTTTACCAATCCTTGCTACACAATGTTATTCTCAAGGGCATCAATAAACATTCACTCCTGTCTTATAAGCTTGAGAATACCTTTTGCGCTTACTCAGAGCCCTCAAACCTAGAGAGGGCTGGAAAAAAATTGTGTTTTGTGAAAAATGTTGAGGTTTTGAAGCTAATCTCTATTCAACATTAAAACAAAACCCAAAGCAGAGCCAAGTCAAGAAAGATACGAATTGATGTCTTTCTAACCCCCTAAATGGGCATCTTATTCATAATGTTGTTAATTCCTCTTGCTCTAAAGAAAAATCCCATCTGACACATGCAAAATCTTTTTTGACAATATTTAATCAAAGTGGAAAATTGCTATGAAAAAAAATAAAAATCTTGTTTGATGACCTGTCATTTTCGGATGGAAAAAGCAGTTTTGTCAACAACACAAACCCTGATCAATTCAGGATATATTCCCATTTGTGCAAAAAGGACTTAAAGGTACCAAAATACTACATGTAGGTTCGCAGCCCCTTGTGGGATTTGTTCTTTGGTTCTAACTTTTTTAACATGCTGAGCATTCTCAAATCAGTATTTACAGTAATGTTAAATACAGCTGCTGACTATGAGTGGCAGCTGGAGAGTGCTTCTTTTGCATCTTATTTATGTTTTTCAGGTTATTATGTTAGTTGAAAAATTTCATTCTAGCTATTTCAGTCATGTTGACACTTCTGAAAAACTTCTAGAGTTCTAAAATCTTTTTTCAGATACTGATCTTGTGAAACTTAGTTTTTTATTTATTTGAAATTTAGTTGACATAAAAGTGATTACTTGAAATAAGTCAGAAAAAACAACAAAATAATTTTTTTAGTTAGATACATTATTGAAGTGAACCATGTTGATATTGGAAAAAAAATGTTGTTGTTGAGTAAGAGAGTGAATTGTAACCACTTCCATAACCCTGACGTCTCTCAGGGAAAACGTTCTGTTTGTCTAATGGGCAATCTCTCAGAAAAATCCCAGTTCTGCTCAGCATCTAATAAGCCTGGGCTCACCACCAGCTCTCATGGAATAGTGCTGGTGGAATGGGAAATGGAGAGAAGCATTTACTTCTGAGATTTAGGGTGAAACTTCCTCGGAAGAGTTACACTGCTCTATCTGGAATAATGTTGTTTTTTTCAGGAGGATACAGCACAGGACATCTTAAATGCATCTTGAACATTGTGTTTTATCAACTACTGCTTCTTACAGCGTTTGCAGAAATCTTTAAACCTAATGATGTTGCCAGTAGCAGGTATGCAGATACAAATGGAACATTTTTAAACTAAAAAGGCATGATTCTTCTCAACAAGACTAAACGTGTCATGCAGCAACAGAGTCATAGACATTGGGTGGCAATATCTGTGAACATCACCTGACTATCTTTTGAATACAAAACACTTATAAAAATTTCACCTGTTTTTAACTGCATAAATGCAGGATCATATTTCTAACATGCACTGTTAATAGCAGAAAGACAACTGTGCTCATATTGATAATGCATAGGCATTTCAATTACCGGGCCATGACTTCAGCTAGATCCCTTTGAATCAGAATTAGCAGAACATAGCACCACCTATTTTTGTAAAAACAAAACAAAACAGAAAACATAAACTGATTGCTTGGCCAATGCTAAAATTCAAAAGCTATCCTTTTCCAGGAAAACTCTTTTTCAATAGCTGATCTTTTACGCTTACCAGCCACAAGTGGTTGCATCCTCAAAGTGTCTGTTTAAGAAGCCGGCTAATAAGTATTTAAAGGAAATCTTGTTATTACCTTCTTATATAAAAGATAACAAGACTGCAATTATATAGCACTGTTTAACCAAAGATCATACAGTGATCAAATGAGAATAAATGTTATTCATAAATTTTAAACAAGTGAAAAAAATCACACATGTACAGCTGACAAAGGGGATCAAGAAGGTCGCACACCCAGTCAGTAGAGTAACATGGCTGTCCTCACTACGTCGCTGTTCCTGACAGGGTAACTTTGGCCATCTTCCCCAGACCTCCTTTACAGAGCGTTTAATTCCCTGCTCTTCAGAATAAATAGCAATATCTTAACACTGCTATCATTACAAACTGTCTCTCTACAGCAAGCAGAGCTGCTTCTTTTTTAATACATTTTTAATTCAATGTAGTAACAAGAAAATGGTTCTTGGCCACTGATGAAAAAATCTGCCACCAAGCTTATACACACTGAAATAGCAACACATTTCTACTATTCACTTAGATGGAAATTAATGCAGTAACAACACATTTTAATACTGAAAGCCAAAAATGTAAAATCTATTCAACCAGCCTCTGAGTATTTTTCTTGAAAATATCCATGTTTTCATATATAGAAGTAAGTGTTTGTGAAAGTGGTACTTGTACAACCAACTAAAATTGCAAGCATTAATACTGCACGCTTTTAGATAAGATCAGATCATAATGGTATTTTTTAACGTTCCACTTAATTACTTCCCAATCCTGCAAAGACATTTATGCATTTGCTTAACTTTTCATATATGAATATTTCCATTGATTTAACATGTATCCAAGTCTTTGAAATATTAGGGCCTGAGCACAAGGCTAATTATATGCAAAGAACATTTGTAACTCTCTTAATGACATCAACTGTCCCATATTTGAAACTAAATATGCCTACTGCCCTGCCTAATTGTTGACTTTCTATTAAATATTTTACTCGGAAATAGAGTGGTAGAAATTGAATTTTAAACATGCCTATTTGTATATTCAGACCCAAACTGATACAGATCATACAGAAATAAATGCTGTTTATTAATGCAGCAGAAGTACTGCTAATATATTAACCACACTATAATCAAGAATGTCAAAAATAGCATACAGCTCTGCATTGGCAGACAAACTGGAAATGCATACCGTATGCACCCACACGTGAGACAAAGTTTGTAAAATTCAGATCCATTAGTACTTACAAACACTTAAAAGAAACTCTCTAATTCAATAAATCTCAAGTAGGGTCAAATATATGTTGTAAGCTACTGAACAGGCTATAGCGATATCCATATGGTGATCTGAGATGCAGACCTAGATTTTTAATGAGTCTGAGTCCGTCTTTTGAGATACTCGTCACGACTTGCCACTACAACTTTGCGAGTACAACTACTCGTACGTATGACTGACTACATATCCACAACAGCAGACAAAGCACCCAGCACTCTGATCTCAAAGTCACCCTTTTTACTACAGCGTTGTCAAATATTTTAATAGGTGACAGAGAGGAACGAAAGAGCAAATGGTCCACTTCCACATGTGTATATTTGCACACACGTACCAAGCTATCAGCTTCCTTGCATTTCCAGACCCACTAATCACTCACAAATGATCTGATCCCACATTTGCTCCCTGAAGTAATTAACTAACAAAGGTGATTATCCCAGGGTCACCATCAGGCTACCAAGAAATGATTGTTATCACAAAACAAGAGGACTGGAAGCAAGAAAACCACGACTGTCAGAACTGTACCGTTATGAACTATATACTACAATAAGAAGATAGTGACTTAAAGAAAGTCCAGCACATGCCAGCTGTGCTTCAATGGAATGGAGGCTCTAAAATCAACAGCAAAGATGCATTAAATGCTGATTCATCTGCTTACTCTAGCGAGCAGTCATTTATTATTTTCTACCAGAACCCATTGTTTCCTGTAGCTTCTTTTTTAGGTTTTCATGGGCAATAACAGAACCCCATGAGGGTCCTTGGGCGACAAAGGCTCTGCCACACTGCATTTCCTGCCAAGATATTAATTAACATAATTAAATGATCCATGACAGAAAAAATATGATTGTTACAGCATATGCTATGTCATCGCTGATGTTAACAAAAACTTAAAGCCTCCATAAGTCAAAATGCATCCATCATACAAAAAGCAGGTAAACAAATTTGAGCTAGACCTATCATATGGGTCTATCGCTAAAGTTTGTCACTAACAACAGACTTTCCTGGTTCAGCAATAGAAGGCTTTATGTACATTTTCTTGATCCACTGTATCTGATGCATATTCTAAACTTTTTAATTGACATCTGTACAAGTATCTGATGACAATTTCATTTGTGAACCTGTTTTCCGTAGAGCTTCTATCTACTACAAAAATACAGATATTCTCTTCTCAGCAGTTGTCCAACACTCTGGTCAGTGTTTTCAGAAAAATCCCTCTTGTTCTGGAAATCCACTTTCTAGCAATCTACCTGGAGATTTGAACTTGAAGGTTCTTGCCTGCAAGAACCACTTGCAGGCAAGAGCGGCAGTGTAAGGAGCATGGGAGCCATTCCATACAGGCTATTGACACTACCTCAGATCTTGGGAAATAAAGCAAAGCTGCTTTTTTAAAAAATTGTTTCTTTCTTCTGCTTATAATACAGTTAAGTATCTAAATTTTGGATGCAGTTAAACTGAAATGAAAGAAGACTTCCCATGTTTTTCTCAAACTTGTACCCTAGTTTTCTCTTTTCCTCTTATTCCTCCCAGTCCCAAATTTATGGACAGTGCCAGTAGCCCATCATAGTGGCAAGACCCATTACACTCTTTCTTTGCGTGCCAAGTTCTGACTTGGATGCTTTTCTTACATAACACATCCAAAATTCAATTCTCAGAAACAAGCATAGAGCACAAACCACCAGACCTCTCCCTCCCTTGTCATGCTGCACTGTTTGCTTACTTTCAGAGAAAGATGAGCTTCCCTTTAGCTGGCTTAACTCCAGAACTAATTATCTGAGATTAGTGACCTGCACAAACCTTGCTGATTTCAAGGAAATTCACCAAGCAGCCTCCAAAACGAATGCAAAAATCAGAGGTTTTTCACATTGACAACAGCAGTTAGTGTAAAGTATTCTTTCCTCCTCTAAAATCACAGAACAAAATGCAGACCAAAGCAGAAACTTGAAAGGTCTCACTCTATGGTTTAGGATAATCTTCCCATTTTTAACTCTTTATTTACATTTTCTTTTTCCTCATAGATTTATTTCCTTGTTTTTCCCCCCATAGGGTAAATCCCGATAAAGACTATATCCTGTTGTTACTCTATATCAGGTCTCAGTTTTGAGTATTATGGTTAATCAGTTGTGTCATGCTTTGTCCAACCAGCAAGGCATGGCCATCAACCCTAACAAGTTTCTAATGTAAGCAAAAAAAGGAGAAAATAAGAGAAAAAAGGGCATAGGATAAGCCTTTCCTTTATCAGCCCTTGTTGGATGGGACTGTAAACTGTCCTAGATAAAGACTACCTCTTCTCACTGGTATGAATAGTAAACAGGATAGTAAACAGGATAGTAAAACAGGAGCTTAACTGTGGGGATAAATACCACAACAAAGGAATAGCAATACCATTATTAATATTGCTTCTGCTTTGATTAATTTTCTTGTGACAATTTTTAAAAGTGCTTCACAGTTGCTGAGTTCACTGTTGCTGTACACAGTGCTTGAACAGTATCAAGGGCAACTTAACAAAGGCAGCATGGAGCCACGCGTACCTGGGCTGGACCCTGCTATCAGACACAGCTCACTCTGCCTTTCTTGTCGTCCACAGTTTGCAGAAGCATTTTCATGAAGGCCTTTGAACAGTTCACCATCATTCTTGATTTTTAACAATATTTAGGCCACAGTAGCCAAACCTATTTGCATGTTCAGGACGTTCATTGACTTTTCACAGCAGAACACTGGTATCTAAAAACGGGAGTCAGGATCATTCACATGTTCATGTGCTGTGTAAGGAACTTCATCATACCTGAGCCTCCAAAATGCAATGAAAACACTTTTTGCTCCAAGTCAGGATCTCGCTCTATGGAAATGCAAATTTTCCATACGTTAGAGGTTTCTCACAGATTAATAATCAAATGAGAGAAAATGGTTTGTTAGTAGCTTCCAGTTAATTTTTGAAAAATAAGAGAGACGCTTAGTTTAGACTACTTAGCCCTACAGGCTAAGGACGCTAGAAATTAAAAGTTTGGGTTTGGAAAGATTGTATCACTGGAAAGAGAATAATCATTACTATTTAGTTTTGGCATCTTGGTATTCTTTTAATTTCCACCTACTGTAAGAACAAACAGTGCTGGGCAGCATTCCAGAAAATGTTGCTGAAACAAAGAAAGTATTATATATTATATAGAGGGCTGTAACTCTCAACAAAAACAAAAGAAACCAAGATGCTGAGATAAATCATTTGTATTTATTCATATACTTGTCTGTAGAGGGAGCATAACTTTTACATTAATTCCAAGCCTCAGACTTTTGACCACATTTATACTGGCAATATTCTGTTCTATAGTCAAAATTGTATCAATCTCTAAGATCACATGTTAAAGCCAGAAGGATTATCTTCATATATTATTAAATTCAATGTATATATAAGTAGTGCTTACTGATGCAAACTGTAGTGCCTGCCTTCTTATTCTGAGAATAACAAAAAATAGGCTGAATGAGGTAAAATAAACGTAGAGTATGCCCTCTTTATAAAGCAAACATTGTAATGCAGTTACAGAACTCCATTAACTACAGCCTGGGGGGGGAAGGTGCTATTAATTTTGTTGTACGATAAGCTACATTTGCACATTTTTTTAAATTGCTATCAGGATTTCATAAGAGTGACCATATATGCACACTTTCATTTCACTATACTGTAATTTAATCTTGGTGAATAATAAATTTTTGTAGCACTGTGAATGGGAATGCTGAGCATTATTTGCCTTTTTCCCCAGACTTGTCAAACAAATAGCTGTAGAAGTCTTCAAGCATTTATATCTTACACAAACTTACTGGTTTATAATTTTGCATGATGTTAAACCGTTCTAGAACTTCAGCTCAGAAGGGAAATCTCCAAGGCTCCTAGGCAAGAAGCACCCTGATATCAGATGCTAGATGTAAGAGAGTAATTCACTTCAAGGTACTAATAGCATCATCGCAATTCATAGACAGATACAGATACTCTATTTCTTCCTCAAACAGGTAATTTCTCTGATGTTGCTTAGAGCAGAATTTTAACACCTCCCTCACTTTAATGAAGATGAGTAAGATTCCTCCCATACCGTCATAATTTAAGTTTACAATACAGAGTGTCATATGAAAAAAAGGCAGAGGCAGTAGACTGAATAGACCAAGACCCATCCTTCCCAGTTCCACTTCAAGTCTGAATACTTACTGGCTGCAACGATCTCAAACCTATCATTTGTTTCTTAGCCACTTTCTTCACAAAACAGAAATACAGGTGGCAGAGTCATGGAGGTACTGAGGAAAAAAAAGTTAAGATCACCCATAGATCCCAGGAAAACATTGATTTCCCTCCTCAATTTGGTAAGCCAGTGAATCCTTCCAGAGATGAAACAGTTGACTAAGTAATGGTTATATACATCTATTCGTACACCTTTCCTGAACTCCATTAAAGCTCCTGCTTGCAGACCTTTAGCAAGAGATCAGAAAATTCTTAGTTATCCTCTGAGTGAAAGAAAAGCCCTCTGTGTATTTAACTTACACTTTATTTGTTTTTAAAATATATTCAGGCGTTCCTGTGCAATTTGTTGTGAACACTTAATGAGCCAAATCCTTTTAGATATTTCTCTACAGCTGTAAAATTCTCTGCTGGCCTCTCCCTCAAACTAGAGGTTTTAGCCCCAACTTATTAATAGATGCCAGTGAAAAACACCAACTCCAGAGACCTTCCCACAGCGCCTTGTTCAGCCCGCTGCCCTTTACACTTTGCTTGTAACCGATACAGGTTCTTAATGTGCATATCCACAGGTGTGTAAGGCAGCCCAGGAACTAGTGCCTATGCACTAATATCCCTGTGAAGGGCAAGCCAGGCAATCAAGCATCTTGATTTAGCCTCCATGCAAAAGGTCAGATTAGGCACTCTCTTGAGGTCCTCACTACATTTCTGATTCTGTGCTCATGCTGTGACACCTGCAAGAAATCCAATAGCTAGGTAAAGCAGGGTTGTAAGGAACCTGGGAAGAAAAAAACCAGCATTTGTTACTAAAAACCAGAGAAACTCAGAACTATCAAATACAATCCCCTATCTGGCCTCTCTCATTATTTTTGTTATTCTTAATACACGTCCTAACTAAACAACAAGCTCTTTGTTGTTTCCTCTCCGGCAGATGGCCACGGGCTTGCACAGAGCTCCACACAATGTGCCCCTTGCTCTTGCATGTGGGCACATAACGATGGGTACTTTGTTCCCCACCGGATGTCCTGTTTGAGGGCATCATGGACTTCATCACAATCCAGGTACAAAAAGCTGCTTAGCAGGCAGACAGCGATTGCTTGTATCAGCTGGAGGTTCAACAGCGCTTTCCAGAGTAGTCCTATATAGGGAACACTGCAGTGATTCAATGTGAGAGTGAAGAAAACCAGCAAAGGACCTGGTGAGGTTCACCCTCCTCCCCAAAAGAGCTCCTTTGCCAAGTGTGCAGTCAGCAATCTCTTCCAACGTTGCTTAACCCCTGCCAAGATTTAGATACGCTGTGTGTGGCAGCAGTACTCAGCTCTAACAGCCTGCAAGCTAGGGAGCCTGGAAGGGACGGGGGCTGCGTGTGTGGTCAGCACCATCAGTAACGTGTGGGGAAAGCTGGGTCCTCTTTCCTCGCAGAGGACGTTGCACAGCATATCTGGAGGAGGCCATCTCTCTTGGGCACTGCTGGTAACCTGCTCTCCAGAATTACAGTAGCAGCATTAGAGTTAACTAAACTCTAAACCTGTTAAGATGGAGAAACCTCAGACAAATACAGCACTGCTGGGAAATAAAAAAGAAGAAATTCAACTGTAACCAATCCTGACTTCCTTTAGACAAGGCAACTAAAGAAAAAAAGACCTGTAAGAGCCCTCTGTAGGCTATTCAGACACCCTATTTAAATTTTGTTAGAGGATCTGAAACCATAATGATGGTTATATGTAAATACCAAATAGCTCAGTTATGTCAGGAACCACTTACCCACAGGAATTTTTTTCTGCAAAGGATGCCAACAAACACCTATGGATTTCAAAATGAGATTCTAATACATAACAAAAGTTGTAAGTGGTAAAATCAGAAAAAGCCCATGCCAAAGTTGTAGCCAGAGATAATCCTGACATGGTCATGAATTCGCATTCTGTCAGAAGCTCTTCCACTAAACGTTTAGTGAAGCACATCTTTAGGTCCTAATATTCCGAAACTTTGATACAGAGCCCATCTTCAATAAATAAAACCTTCAGTGTTGAGCAGATATATGTCAGGCCCTGAAGCTCTATAATCACTGTATTTTTAAATTTCTTTTAAAATTCAGTGCAGTTGTCAGATATGTGCTCTTTTTAGTTATGCATAGGTGGGTTTGCAGTGGTATCGAGTGTGCAATTAGCCTATTCCCAGGTGAACGTTCTCTACAGATATGTCACTGGAGAGATCCCTTTCACATCTTTGCCTATTTGAAGGTGGCAATAAACCAGTTGTCGTAGCCTACTCATCTCAAACTGATGTCTCAAGCTGCGTTGCAACACTACCTTCCTACGCAATAACACTAGTAGTTCTGAAATACACGCTGCAGAAAGCTACCGAGGAAGGTCTCCACATATGGGCTCACTCTACTGTCGTGCTTTTCCTGAGAGAGGGTTGTAGCAAAGGCAGCACATAAGCAAAGTCACTGATAAATTGTCATACTTTAGAGGACCTGCCTGTAAGTCAAGTGGAGAAGTATGCAGCTGAAGTGCCATAGCCACTCTGCCAGTGCTTGCTTGAGAAACATCTGGGTCTAATCCTCCACCGATGCAAGTCTAAATGATATCAACTCCAGGGCAGTCTTCAGCTCAGGTTCGTGGAGCTCCAGTTGAACACTGCTAGTTTAACCCAGCAGAGCCTCTCCCTTCACCTTAGCACATGGAAAGCATCACATATTAAGCAGAGATATTAAAAAAAGGAAGTGTTTTCTTTTCCTCGCCCTTGTCTATTTCTTCCAGCGTCGTCATACAGATAACTCTTATATATATCACTTTTACAGACTCCTCTACCTGCCCACTCCTAGAGCAATACACAAAGATGTTAGAAACCTTTTTTGGGTCTACTTCTTTTTAAACAGTTGTTGTAGAACAAACATGCTCCCACAGAAAAGCTCTTACGCAGAGCAGTGCGTAGAGGTGTCCCTCAGTTTCCCCTAGGCAATATGCTGCTGAGGGCCAGCAAAACCAATTGAAAGACCTTTGCCATCCTAGTTTGCCATTAACATGCTGCTTTTTCACACCCCAAAACCGTGACGCCCTCCTGAGGGCCAGGCCACACTGCTGAGGCCCTGCAGCATGAGAAGACGACTTGAGGCTGGAGGACAGGGCTCCGAGCTCCCGCACTGCCCCAGTGCCGAGGGTGCCCTCTCTTGATGGGTGCTCCCGCGCCGGCCGCCTGCGCTCCTGGTGTTTGTCACCCCGGGACGGACCACAGGGCGCTCCCGAGGCTTTACAACCAGTGAAAATTGGCACCACCTTCGTACTTCTGGCACAACATGTCTTCGCTTTGAAGTCTGCTTACTGGTTTTTACAGTTCTATTTTTAAAATGTATTAAAGATGTTTAAAAGTGGCAGGGACTTCCAATAAAAGCCGTGTTGTCCAGAATCAGGATGCTGGTCCCAATTTAAACTGGCTGTTAAACAATAGTATATCCAAATAAAAGTGGTCTGATTTACAAAATATCTCAGACTGATTGAATGTTTATTATCCAGTTTTTCTCTTTTCAGGTCTTCAGAGGTCATTCTCTATTTATCTTTTTTTTTTATTTTATTTTTATTTTAAATCTGCAAGGCTTTCTGCAACTACTGTATGGAAAAATGGATTCACTTACCATATTTCAAAATCAGCTGTTAATGGGAAATACTAAAGTATAATAAAGCAAAGATGCTAATAAAGATTTACATTTCTCTTGTCTCTATGCATGATTTAAACAGCTTACAATATTGTCGGTGCTCCATCTTCTGAAACACACCCAGGATATACTGCAACTAGCTTCTGGTTTTTTATCCTCACGCATTTCTATTTTCCCAATATAAACTCATATTTAAAACTTGATATCCACAGCACAGTGGATTTTCTGTTTGGAGAAGCAAAAGAAAAGGACAATGTCTGAAGGAGAGCATCAGTCCAAGGAGGAGCCCAGAGGAGCCGGGGCAGCCTAATTCCCTGGGTCTGCCTGGAGTTCGAAGACCTTCATCTGTGACTGACCTCCTGTTTCGGCGGTGGTCCTGCGTGAATCATTTTACATCTCCATCTGTCTCATCTGTTTTAGCTGAGCTCCTCAGGGCAGGGGTTTTCTTTTGCTTTGTATATTTATGCAGAGTAACTCTGTAACTTAGGAATTTATGGTGATAATATTACTAACTAATATAAACCAAGCACAATACTTGAGTAAAAAGTCTTGCAAAATTTAATGTACAAAGGGACTAAGTTTGATGACCCAGGAGGAGCCAGCCTCTGTATAAAATTCTGTGAAGATTTTCATCACTGAAGTTTGTATTTCAGTGGTGTGTGCTCATATCTTGTAGTTGTGTCTTAGCAATACACAACTAAAACAGGCTTCCTGCCCTATCAAATCCCACCAGGTCATGTAATTCCACCATAAAATAAAGTTTCACATTAATACCCAAAAATCTACAGTATTTTGTAATACCTTTGACAAGTACACGTAATAAAAACTTAGTGGAAGTCTGAGATGTAAGTAACCCACTTGAAACTTCTCTCCTGACAATACCTTTCCTGTAAATGGGAAAATATCTCTATTTCCTGTTCCACAGACTGGAAAATTGGGGCAAAGGACAAATAAAGTAACCTGCCCAAGGTGATGCTGACTTGCACTTTTATGTCCTCTGCAGTGGACCACACCACTTGTCAGACAAATTGTGCTGTAATATCAAAGTAGTTAGAACTTCAAGATTCATGGTTAGCAAGTATTCCTAAAATTCTGATTAAACATTTTGTTTCCTAGTGGTTTTAAATTGGATGTGTCATTTTGTAAATGACAGATGGCTACTATACAGTAAGTGAGCGGGTTTTTAGTTTAGAACAGCAAATACACAACTACATTGGCATCAAGTTTCGGGTAATTCTTTCTACTGAACTCTTGCCAAAAGAGTTCGTGTCCCACTTCTACACATATAAAATCTGCAAGTGGGTTTGGTTGCCCTTAGTAAAACCTAGTGTATTGAAAAAATAGCATTAAATTGTTATTCAAATAAAACACTAAACAGATCAAAGAAATATTTTCCCAGAAGTACACATGATTTTCCTCTCAGTACATGGAATTGAAAAAAGAGAATTTCAGCAAGGAAATAAAGACAAATCCTAGCTTACAAAAAAAAACCCAAAAACCAACAAACACCACCAACCCACAACTGCCAAACCCAAACACAAATAAAAAAACCCACCACCACAAAACAAACCACCGAATTGCAAAACACAGCCTATATATATACGTTAGTAGAGTTTAACAAGCATGTGGAAGTATGCTGTATATTTTATAGGATGAGTAACTACATTTAATGTATTCATATAATTTTCACTTATTTCCTGTTGACTGGTAGAGCTGTCTTTGAAAACAGTGAGTTTCAACATTAACAGCGAGTACATTCACTCAGAGACTCAAGTCTACTCGTTGGTCTTACTAGCTCAAACAATTGGAACCTATGTCACCTAAATGTTCAAGAAATCCAGAACCCATGGAGGAACAAAACCAATTATTTGTACAGCTCAGAGCAGAACTTTATTGAAATTTGGTGGTAGCATAAAGGACTTCGGCAAAGAAGCGACAATGTCATCAGTTCACAATGAAGTCCAAAGCCCATCCAGGATCTGCACACCTCGCTAAGCCAGCCTACGTAACACAGCTATCTGTGCAGCACATCAGGGGGGGCACGACTGGCCAAACTCACATTTACTCTGCCTTGGCTTCTCAGCCAAAAGGTGTACCCACTCCTACCATCAGTTACTGGCACAAGCTGTTCCACATGCCTGGAGCAAAGCCTGAAATGATGCCTCCCTCTTCAAACAAAAATGCTTCCACCAGTGGTAGGGGCTTTGCTGCTGCACCCTATGGTATCTTGATTGTTTCAAAATCTAGCTGAGATCCTGATGCACGGTGCTACAAAGTCACTAAGTGTCATGCAGTAGGTCAAGGTTAGTCTTCTTTTCAAGAAGAAAAAAGTGAGAAAAGGTGAAAAGGGAAAGAGTTGGAGGTTAGATTGCTATTTCTCTGAGCAAGCTTTCAGGCACGCCTTCTCAATCTAACATCATATACTAAACACAAACAAACCAAAAATGCTATTCACTGAGAAACAAGGCAGTAAGACACCGGCTAATCTAAGTCCACCAAAGAATAGTAGCTGTAAAGCAAGGATGCTCTAGTTTCTAACAGTCACCCTAGGCTCCAGTATTGCTGCGTTTTTTCTCATCATCTGGTAGGAAATCTCACTGCACAGCATGGCATGGTGCATCATCACACCAATTTCAGAGAAGCCCAGGCTAGGTAAGGACATGGGTGGACGCAAGTTCATGTGTACTCTTTGCACCCACTGAATTGTAAGCTGTTTAAGTCGAGCCGTGCAGAGGAGGTACTTTTACTGATCTCCAGGGCCAAAATTTTGTCACTTTTTGTCATCTGTCCCTATGTGATGTGATTTTTTTTGGGGGGGGTGGTTGTTCTCTGATTTTTCAAGTCCCAACTACTGGTTCTATGCACAAATACAAATTTATGCCAACTAAACACCTGCTATGTTAGTTCTTTTGTATTCAGAATAACAGAAGCAGTTACATTGGCCTTAAAATACTTAATCTTAGCACATGGTACTGCTTCAAGACAATAATTTGGAAACCAGTAGCAATGGATGGAAGTTACTCCAGCTTTGATTGTTCACCCACTGGCAATCAAACCACGTGCAGGTTTTAGAAGATTTTTCCTGTAAACTGTTCATTCTCGAGGCACTGACCATGATTTGGCCATTCTTGTTTCTTGGGAATTGGAATCTGAGTTGCTTTTAAATCTGATCTGGTTAATCTTGGTTTGTAGAATTTTATTCCCTAGAAAACACAGTCATAAGTAGAAGATATATAAAACAGAGTCTTATCTCCATTAGACTAGATTCAGTTAATAGCTTGGAGCTACACAGAGTAATCTGAAGGAAAGAAAGCGCAGCTTCCTAAAAGTATTTGGAGAAAAAATAAACTAATTGCAGGATCACTTTGATACTGGGGAAAAAAATTATACAGATTTTCAGTGATCTTTTCTAAGAAACAGTAGATGGTACGGGATGGTTTAACTGTTGAATGGTGCCACTCCTGCTTGGAAAGGCAGCCTAAAATATAGGTTTTGGGTGCCAGGTGAGGGATCTGAAGAATTCTACTAGGGAGAGTGGGGACCAGGAGGCGGCTGCCTACAGAATTAAGCTTCTGTGTCAAAAGAAAAAAAAAAAAAAACCACCAACACTCACTTCATAATTTGATTAAATGCTATATTCTATTATGAAAACAAAGAAAAACAAAGCAGAGAGAAATTTAAGAGCTTTGCTGAAAAAGGAACAGATTTCCTTTTAATGCCACTCAACGGCAGACACAGATCCTGCTATAACGAAGGATCTCTGGAGCCTCACAGTACCAGTCAGCTGCCTAGCTAGTACACAATGCTAAATCTTTCCATACTTATTAGCTCTCTTTTGTCCAGCATATCTGTGTATGATTTCATATTGCAGTATCATACCCAGATTTCTCTATTACTTCTGAATTTAAACTTAACATTTGGACTAAGATACGGCTATTTCCATTATTACTGTATATTTTCAGTACTAAGAGCATTAGTTTGCACATCTTGTTTTAACCTACAAGTCACAGATTAAGCCTAACGCTGTTTCATCATTTGTGTCTTCCATGGGGGTCTGCAGTAATTGCTCCTACTGCTAATTTCTTCCTTAGGCGCAAGAGCACAGATAACAAAGGCACGAGTAGATTATTACATACTGAAAAAATTATCCTTAAGATTCTGACAAAGAGTGGTCTCAGAGCTGTTGAATGTTTGCTTTTGAGAATCTGCTGCTGTAAACTAGCTTCTGGAGCTCAATATCCACACGCAATCTTCCTGGCCTGTATGGGCAATCATAGCACTTCATTGTCCAGTGCTATCATTACAATATTGTTATCATCTGAGCTTGAGTCTGACACTTTCTCTAAGACCTTTCAAATAACCCCTTTACTAGGCTTCAGTACCAAACCATTCAGGGCAAATCTCTGCTTTGTGCTTGTCAGCCTTAATAGACTGGATGTCACTTTTGCCTGTAAAAAGTGCCCGCTCTTCAGCTGTCAGTCAGTCCTTGCGGTGTCAGCCGAGAGCGTGGCTGGAGCCGCTGGATTAGAGGGTAGTTACCATAGCTGTCAGATTACTGACAACCTGACACCCACATCCCCAACTTCCTTTGACTGTATTTGGTTTCCATCTCGCTCCTTGGACCTTTCTTAAGGTGGATCCATCTGCTGAAGTTAAATAATAAATGTTGTAGCCACCTGGGAAAGTTTTGTTCTTGTCTCCAATTCCTCTTTCAGCCTGGTTTGCCTTTTGCAGGCACGTACCATCAAACGCGTCCTGCAGAACCCTTTGCTAATTTATAAGGGGAGAAAATAAATTTTAGCTGGTCTCTACGTTAATGGCATTATTTTTTTGAATCACACCTCTGTGTTTGGAGGTGGTTTAATTGTTGCTATCTACCTTTAGTCAAAGGTGCTGGGGGGTTTATACATATTTCTCCACATATCTTAAATGTACTCACCACCCCGCTCTTTCAATGCTTCTTCAATTCTGCTCTCAAAAGGCTACAGACTATGCAATTCTGTGAATAGTTTACAATTATTGGAAGTAGCATGCATTATACCAACACTTTATAGAACTTGCCTTGTATTTCACATTCCACAGTCGACATGTACGTTTCTCCTATTTTTAGAATATAAACTAGACTAAGCAGAAAAAAAATAACTTAAATATATTATTTAGGACCAGAAACAAACTCACACTCTTTGGCTGTGTCTTCACTTTGAGGGACATACTTGAAAACAAACTGCTTGAGTTTCTTCCCTTGCTATTACACCTCCCAAGGGACACGTCCTGTAGCTCTATTCTAACCACGGCTAATTGGGGTAAATCATCTATATTTTGCCTGCAGTTGATCTCAGCCAGCTAGACTGAGCCAAAGACTGGTTTTGCCCTCTCTTCTTGGATTACAAAGAGAAATGCCCATTTTAAATAGTGCCTTTGTAAGCTTTCAGAGAAGAAAAGCAAAGAACATTTTACGAAGAGCCATCCCTGTGATGAAAAGCTGGCAAAAATTCATACTCATAACTCCCTTGCCTATAGTTAAAATTTAAATTTCTCTGTGGAAAAAAAAAATTAAATGCTTCAACAATATTTTTTAAATTCAGCTATTTGTTTCAAGATAATTGCAACCTGTCATATAAGCCTGGACACAATAGTTTTATCTCATTATATTAAATTCTTGTGGAAACAGTTCTATATAGGGAAGAAAACGTAGCGGTCCCTCATTCACACTAAATATTGTGGAGTAACCTACAACTCAGCATAAAAGGGAGAGTAACCGGACTATAATAAACACTTTTCTTTCCATTTAGTAGTCAGTGGCTGCTGCACTAAAATCCAACACATTGCAGGTAATTTGCAATCTGTTGGGTATTGGAGGAAATGTGTAAGGGTGTAACGCACCCTTCACTTACAGAAGCCTGAGGGACTGGCTTGTGAAGTTTGGAGAGACGGATTTCATTCTTTCCTGCCCCACTGTTAGCACCAGGTCACTTTCCTCAATGCCACACATCCAGCAGTCATGGACTTGCCAGCTCGCTCTGCCTAACTGCATTTTCAGCAGTCACCCATGTGCGTGGTCAACCGCACGGTCTCTCCGCTGCTTCCTGCTGGCACACTCGTTCTTCAGGTTCTCGCAGTTTTGGTGCATTTGGGCGTATCACCCCATAAAATTCAAAAGCTACATCGTATCTTCATTAGCTGCTGCATAAGCGCATACGAATCAGCTTTTTCAGGAAAGCTCAGAGAACTGGAACATAACAAGAATTCTTCAGTCCAGATGAAACCTGCCTGACCCTTTGTCTCAATTTTTAATTTGCAATTCTTCTATAAGGTTGCAAACACAAATAGCTTCTTTTTTTGTAAAATGCAAATTTAAACTATAAGATGGCTTATACCTAATGAGCTTTACAGAGATACTATTAGCTCCTCCATAAACAATACTGCCTCAAATTTAGAACTAAATCTGATCTTTTCTTTAGATAGAAACTACATTATGATGCATGAATTTTGCTACCTTTTCACATTTCTTTTTAGTATTTTCCTTCTCATTACATTTCATGCTTGTGTAGCGATTGCCTTGCAAGGCAGACAGATGTGATTATGGATACTCCACACCTCATCTAACCTTGCGATTCAGAAAGGCAGGCAGCAATGGTTTTCTGCCTGGAACCAGCGGCTGAGTCATCCAGAGATCCTGGCCTCCAGGAGCGCGCCTGTGCCACAGCCTCGGTGCAAGACAGCCCAAAGCAGCTGCTGCACTGCTGGAACACACAGTCAAACGCACCCTTCGACAACCATCTCCTGGGTTAGCATTGCTCTGTACTCAGGTACTGTGGTAACTACTAGGATGCAGATAATTATCGACGTGGAGCTTGATGGCAGTCTATTTGCGAGGAGGGGAACTAACGGAAGCCGATAGTGTCAGAAGTTCAATACCTTACTAAGCTATTTTCATTAACAGACTGATTTCTGGGCTGTTATCACTACATTCTAACAAAAAGAGTTAAGCAAGCAAACATGGAGGTTTGTCGTGTTTGTCACACGCATTTTTCCGGTTTGTATGAACTGCCACTTCAACACACATCGTTGAAATACTTTAATTTCCAAAGCTTGCCATTGTTCCAGGTGCCTTTATACTTCTTCCCAAGTTCCAGATGCTTTCCTCGGTTCTATGCTGGGGACCTTGCAGTATTGAAAACTGAGCCAATACCTAGGAACAACTTCAGGATTTGGCCTTTTGGTCTTATGGTAAAAGATACAACACTGGCACTTCCCAGCCACATTTCTGGAACGCAGCATGCCCTCATGAAATCAATTAGGGGGAAAGATAGCAAGTACCTCCAAATTAGTGACAAGACTTCAAGAACATGCATGGGGATTTTTTTCTCCTGCCGATATTTACCATGATGAGCCAACTTTATTTAAATACATTTAAAATATTTCTTTTAAATCTAGAGGCTCTCTCAAAACATTGCACTGTAATATATTTTTAAGGGAAAAGAGGGTTATAAAAATGCATTATTAATCCAATTCAGCTGAACAACTGTCAGAAATGTCATACCTAAATCCATTTGCAGAAATTAATGCATAATATTACCCAGTAGATAGTAAGGCACAATTCACAGTAGTGGGTAAATCCCTGTTTGAACAGATGGGCTGAAATGTGGGGACATCAAGCTGACTAATTTGGGTACCTCCCAAGTAACCTCCATAACCGTGGGTGTGCTGTTATTTTTCTCTCTCACTGCCAGGTACAGTTACAGAGTGAAATCCAGCAGTGCTCCTCCATCCACCATGCACAGCACCTGGACATCATTCACAGAATTAACTAACTCAAGGGAAGAGCTCTGCAAATGACAGCCACACCTTCAGCTTCCAGATGCGAGGAGGAGGAGGTATAACATCTCTTTTGTACCACAAGTCTTCAAACTCAACTTGAGACACATCGCTCAGGAACTTTCAGGGATTTTTTTTTGGCCACTCTCCAGCACGAGGAGCTGCCTGTACTCGTGACACTGTTGCTGAAAAGTGCCATAGTGTCACATACTGACTGAAGCCATAGTTCACCTGGGGACCGATAGTGTAAGCCTCTCCCCATCGAGTCCTTCACCAGCAGGGCTGCCTCTACAGGTAACCACATAATGCAAAGCAGGGAAGGGAGTTAACCTCCATTATCTCGGTGAAGGTGGCAGTGCCAGGCTTGGTGACAAGCGGAAAGGGGAAGGCTCTCACCCTGTTTCCAGAAGTCTGCTTAACCACCAGCGCTTCCTGACCAGTATTTTGCCCTAGGGGCTTGGGAAGCTTTGAGGAGAGATCTCCGGCACCACAGTGCTTGAGTCTGCTGCTGCTACGTCTGCGACTGCAAAAATCACACCTCAGTATCCTAGCAAGCCCAAGGAGAAACCTAACGTGAAACAACTCTTCTCAGCCCCTGGAGGAGCAAGCACTTCAGAAAAATTAGGCGTGTGTATGGTGACAGCAAGGTCCAGGCTTATATTCTAGAGCTAAAAAAAAATGCTTTTGTTAAGAAGCATCTCCTGCATTCAGTAGTTAAAAATTTTAAGCTGTGGTATGTGGTGTATCTGTTACAATGCCCAGTGTACATTTCTTTTGCAGAACACTAGCGGCAAGTATAACATTAACAGATTGCTTTCTGAATTTCTTTTTCTCTTTTTTTAATAAAGGTTTGTGAGTTACAGAAGTGCAAGAAGTGCTTTAAACCTCTTAATTTGTTTTGTTTACTTCTGTAGCTTAAAAAACAGCCAATTGTTTTTAATTGGTTTAAAAAAAAAAATTGCTTGAGGCAGAAACCTAGAAAACCAATCTTCTGTCTGGAGTAAATTTTTACAGCTGCCTTTTAAACCTCTGAAAATAGGGTTTATAATGGAAGTGCTGACACAACCTTATCTACAATATATCAGTGTGAACTCTACCGCTATAATAAGCAGTTATTATGTATGTGTGAAAATAATGAGAGCCAGTGTCTGAGGAGAGTTAATGTAAAATGCTAAGCAATTGTGGTTGGTTACACAGTATAGGTTAATATTCTTTCATATAGCTACACTTTTTCCCCTTTTGTCCTCCAGAACTCCTAATGAAAATTTTGATACCTGACGGTAATGATAAGCAGCCATTCACACGTCCTTTGTGTCAAGGCTAGAGCATTAATGCTTTCCTTCATATAACATTTTGCATAGCCTAAAGCATCTATTAAAATCCTTTGTAAAATTCATGAAACAAAAGTGGTGGGTTGAGTCTAGTGGGAGAGCAAGTAAGCTGCTTATTAGCAAAAAGTCAAAAACACAGGGCCAATTACAGATCTGAACAAGAAGGGCTACAGAACAGCATGGGGAGTAATTCTTTCTTCAGCCCAATGGGCTCAAGTGAGAGGCAACCTAGATAAAAATATAGCAAATATTCTAAGCAGTAATTAAACTAAAATGTTTGGAGTTAGAAACAGCTCTATAACAACTGAAGGATATGCTCAAGTAAAACAATTGTCTGGTCTCACATAGATGCTAAATTGGAAGGATTTAAGACTGTTCCCTAAAGGAACGACTAAGGGGTAGTCAAGAGGAGCTGTGAGCTCAGGAGATATGTAAAAAATCTGTTTGGTATTTCAAATGCTATAAATTAGATGAAAAATGAGCTTTTCTACTGAACAAGCAACATAAAACTGAATAAACCACAATAAGATTGCCCTTTTTCTGTTATAAACTTGACATTAAGCCTGTCATGTTCAATGACAGCCTAACAGACCTCATTCTTTACCCTTTGGAATTTGAAAGATTGGCAGATGTCATGATTTCCTTAACATAAAAGACCTTGCAGATGATGTTCACCACACATACTTTTAGTTTCATAACTTCGCTCCCCTACTTCCAGAATCATCTGGTAAAATTTCCAAATAGGACTTGAGATTTTTCTCTGGTCAATGATTGTTTCTGACCCCGAGGAAAATCTTTTATTGACAAAGGAAAAATGTGACATGGGCAGCAATTTTTATGATTTGCTTTACTAGTCCAAACATGCTCTTACATTCATAATAATGAGCTGCTTTGCACAAAACAGCTCATTATTATGAACATAGGGGTATAATATTGTTAAGTAAGCTGAGTCAAAGCAGAACTAGTTGAGGCTAGCTCTCAACTGGAAGCAGTTTTCCCTTTAAGAAATCCCTCCTCCCCTTTAAAATCCTTTGAAAAAACACACACGCTTATTTTTTAAAAATTGGAATGTGGTAAGAATCACAACTGGCATTTTCTAATACTTGGTTGGTAAACTTTATGTGTTGTTATTCATTTACTTTTCAATGTAAGAATTGTTCCAAGATGTTCTACAAGTCAAAGTCATTATGCAGCTTCTTAGGGGGTCACGCTTTATTCCTGCGAATCTGAGAGAGAATTTAACACCTATTTAAACAAGGAAATCCTGGCCCTGCACTTTTGCAGCCAAGCAGTATCAAAATGCAACGGAGCTGCTGCGCCATACGGTGGGAGGGAGGGAGGCAGGCAGGGGAGATGCTGCACAGGCTTTTGCAACCTGGCACGTGCAGCCAAACTCCGCATTTGCCTTCCCGAGGAAGCGTCTGGGGCAGACCAAGGGGAAGGGCGGCCGGGCAGTGATCGGCTCACCTGCTTCACCGTCAGAGAGCACCATACCATGTAGGAGAGCTACCACGCAACCGTTCCCTGGAAAGCAGCGTGGTCCAGTAAGAGCCCCAGCTTTCAGGCTGGGTCAGGATTTCATCCCTCCTGCTGCCCACCAGGCCACACCTTCACGCTTAGGCTTTGTCCAGCCTCACTCAAAATCAGTTGCTTCTGTCTGCAGTCTCACGGTAGCTTTCTGCAGTTCAAACGTGTTTGTTGGTGTGGGGGAAGTTCCCCCCTTCCAGAGCAAAGAGGGCAGAACAACATGCCAAAGATTTGCAACCTCTTCCCTCGTGATAGGTCGACCCCTTGGGAAGTTGCATCAGCTTCACCAGCTGCTCTCATCCAAGCAGACAACAGTCTCAAAACAAGCACAGCCACCCAACTTGCCTACAAAGGTACTCACCTATCCAAACAGAACCTATACTGTGCCTCCAGTGTGCGCAAGCCTGTTATAAAATATTGGCAGCTCAGCTAGATCTCCTACATTCAGCTATATAAATACTTCATTGCCAAGCGTTCCAGGATTGGTATGTTCCAGGGTCAGCTTTTAGAAAAGCCATCAACTCCAATGTCAGGAAGTGTTATCAAAGCTTTTTGTGTTTTTAAATTCAAATTTGCATTAACTTATTGGCTAGACATACAAATTCCATTTAAATCTGATTTCTAATTTGTATTCTGAAGAGAAGTGACAACTTTTCACAGCCAAACTTAAAAACTTTTTTTAGTGTTAGGTAAGACAATATTCAGTAAATAGACATTTTTTTTTTTTTAAACCTAGCCTTATGGATACTGTGATCATATGTATCTCAAACAGAACAATTACCCACAACATTAAAGATGTTTTTAAGCAGACATTGGTTACAGCAATGAAGTTTAAGTTAGTTCTGAGTCAAAAGCTTGCAAAATCTGCTAATACAGCACAATCAATTGAAGAAATTAAGTCTTCTTTAGTCAGTAGCTCTAATATACTAAAATAATCTATTTATTCCTATTCTTAATTCTAATACATTTTACTAAAGAGATTTGGGGCTCTCAGATTTTCACAAAATGAAGATTTTTTTTTTTTTTTTTAAATTGTATCCCCAATGGTCATATTATAGCAGTTTAGCTACTACCTCTTCAAACATAGAACAGTCTAATTAAAGAAAAGATTGTTCAAGAAGCATATAGCATGGATGACATAATTGCATTAGAATAAGGAAATCAATCGAGCCAACCAGCCTTTCACTCCAGTTAGCCATTTACATACATTAAAGTCACCATGTTGATAGGAGTAGCATAAATATGACTTAAAATGTACTAGACATTATATCCACATTAAAAAAAAACCAAACAAAACAAAACACAAAAACAAATCTCTGAAATTATTCCAAATATAGCATCAAGAGAGTCTTGTGGTTTGTGTTTGCAAAATGAGATTTCTTGAAATGAGATTAAAAAAAATACATAACACTGAACAGATAAAAAATTTCAAAGCTCTATCTCCCTGTAGTTTCACTAACATGTTAACCTACTTACAGCAATTAGTGCTTCATTAGTAAGGCTAACTAACTGTTGCTATGCCCTGTAATGATTTGCCAGGTTTTCTATATACAAGTGCATAATCAATGTTTTCCAATTACTGCTATAGTGCAACCACTATTTCAAATAAACTAGATAATAATACAAACCCATTACTGAATCTGAAGTAGCAGAGGCATTTAATTGCAAGGCAGTTCTTTTCAGCTTTTAAAATTTTTCACACTAATGAAGTGTCATACAAAAAAGTTGTATTGATTTTTCCACCACATGGCTTCAACCACAAATATGTAATTATCCCTTTTATATCTAGCAAGGGGATTAAAATAATCTATAGTATATAGCCTTTACTTATCCCTGATGGGTCTAGTAGTACTTTTACCCTTTTCAAAATATGCAGCTTTTTGATGAATGAACTTTCGGTAAAATGTTGCTTTATCTGCTTCATATCTCTACTTTTTCGAAGCCAGCTAGCACGCAAGGATTGGAATTTTAAGTCCTCGGTTCTGCCACCGGCAGAGGAAAGGAAAGCCTGATCCTGCATTGCTGAAACGAGGACGAGTCTCTGCTGCAGAGTCAGGGCCACAACACCCAAGTCCGGTCCTCTTCCCCACCTCCGTGCTCCCCACCAATTCGCTTAAGTGACCAGGGAAAGGATTCAGCTCATAACATGACTTTTAGTTAGTGTTTTCAAATTCTCCATGGAGGATAGCGGTTTGCATGTAGTGCTACTGCCAGAGCGCTACAGACTCGTTGTATTACTTGGGCAGATACAAGCCAATCCATCAGTTTCGCTGGAGCTCCCAGGACCTCTGCAAGCAGGGCATCCAAGAGGGCTTGGTGGCCAAGACTTTGACAGGAACAGTGGGACCATACCTAACACCTACAGCATTCGGGATTTCTTATTTTCTCAGCACCGGTTGGGTACCATGATTTAAAATATTATTTTAGAAAAAGGCAGGACACACCAGATGAAAACTGTATCAAAGGAAGTACTGTTCTACCAGAGGAGGCTAAGACAGCACATGATAAAAATTACCTTGTTTTCACGGATATTGTACAGATTATTTTTTTCCTTAAATGCTTGGAAAGAATTCCAGCTTGATTTTAATATTGTTTCTATTAAAGCAAGTCTACAAAATGCTTTAACGCAGATGGAAGCTAAGAACCCCATGCAGAAAAGTGAAAAAAGAAACGCAAACTGAAACACACCTTTAATGTGGAAAAGGTCCACGTTCTTCACATTAGTAGGTTCAGAGCTGTATATCCCAGTAGTTTCACTAACATGTTAATCTACTGGCAGCTGTTAGTTCTGGTTGGAATTCACTGAAGTTTACTGGTTTTCTCTGTCTTGTGGAATATGTATTTTAAGAGGAAATTTGTGCAACTCGGCTACTATTTTGAGATCATATACTCATTAAAACTAGACATATTTAAAAACACCTTACAACTAGATGTTAAAACTCTTGGATAAAATATAAAGCTGTAGTACAGCCATCAAACAAGAAATATTTTTGTAGGGGTAGGTATCTTTTTTCCCTAGATTTTTGTTTACATGGAAGTATTTGAGGGCCGAGTATTGAGTATCACCTAACTAATCAGAAAAAGAAACCTATCTATGGCTGTTACTAAAATCTAATTTAATTAATGATAAATACATTGAATAGACCACTTTAAAAAGCTCTAAGAAAAGTTGAAACTTGCAAAAACATCTTCATTATTAGCAAGTATTTAGTATGCAAAACAGAAAAATAAAACACAAGCAATGAAAGTTTGAAACATTATAAGACTCATTTCTTTCCCAAATGGATGCATATTATTCCTGGCATTATCCATATGGGTCACAATAATTCTTTAGTAGTACAATGGACTGGAAAATTTCATGAAAAAAATAGTATTTTTAACCATAATAATAAAAATTTCAACAAAACACAAAACTATGTCTCATCCAATTAATGCAGAATAAAGCTGTTCTGTGATTTTTAATACTGCAGACCTCTCGGTGCTGTATTTTCTACTTCAGATAGGTCAGTTGCATGTTTTCCTTTTTATTTTTATAGATTTCAAAATACTGTAAAATACTTCTATGGTCATCACAACAAGTTTACAATAAGACAATTCAACATTATATCTTAGTTCATTTCTTTGTTCTTCAGCATGCAGTAATAAAGGAATAAAAATAATTATATAGTAATTCGTTAATTAAAATGCTTTATGTCAACTTGCAAAGGACAATGACTAAAATTGCGAGCAAAAGTAAAATTGTTTCCTCAGAAGAGTTCAAGATAAAATACACATGTGCCTTGTGGAAGTGTGTTTCCAGGATAATAAAAGGCCATTACCTTGACCGTTGACATGAAGCCATCAGAGTCATATTTATTGATGAAACTTTCAGCTCCCAATCTGCTGCACTGAATGAGCATCATACAGCTGTCAGCAAAGGCAGAGCACAGAAACAGTGATAGCTTGTGACATTTTCCTTTCATAATTTATGAAAGCAAAATACCTTAGAGTTTGTAGAACACAAGAACAAAAATTTTAGAATAGTCCCCTTAAAGAAAAAGTCCGTAAGATATATATCTAAGCAATGTATCTCTGTTACTGGGACAATTTGCCTATAAAACAGAGGGTAACCATGCAGAATTAATTGATCATCCGTAAGTAATGTACTCTATGCAAAAGGAAATGCTGCCACACCACAAATAAACATAAAGTAAGACTTAAAATTAGTATCTCCAAAATAATCATACTATTAGACTGCTTTGGGGTTCTTTACAAGGAAATAACTTTAAAACCTTTTAAAATTAATATTATTAATAAAATTTTATTATAATTAGCATCATTTCAGAGGAATTAAGAGAAAATTAGATGAGACTTTAAGTATTATAATCTCAAAAGGAACACTTTTCAATATTAAAAATGCCATTTACACATATTAGAAACAAGCAAACGAGGAAATATATCATGATACGTTGTGTATATTTCACCTCTTAATTTCATGCTGTTTGGACAAGCTGTAAAAATGAATCTGTTTGAGCTTTCTCAGGTAGCAGTACTTTTGTTCACAGATCAAAACCTTTGGATGTCACCACCCACTATACAGCATCCCCTTCAAGCTGGACACTGCTGGCACCAGATAAAATTGGGGAATATCAGTACTCCTCCCAGTGCCCCAGTTCAGGATGCTCGACATATGCCTCCCACCACTTTGCCTGCCCAGGGAGGCTCCCTTTAGCAGGTTGAGGAAGCATTAAAACCTGGTATGCACACAGTAAACGCTCTTTCCATGGTTTTTTCCCATGTGCTATTTGCCCACCCACTGCCAGCAGGATGGAGGAGACTCAGCGCTCACAGCAGGATGCAATTTCTCCAGTATAGTGCAGAGCCACTTCTCAAATTTACACACCAACAGCTGACACACTAATATCACTGCATCCAAGAATGACCCAGTTTGGGATATCGGATATTTTATATACTTGTGCATATTTCTGATTTTCTGAGACTTGAACATCCCAAGAGAGGGCTGTGTGCAGCCTTCACTGCTTGGCAAAGCTTTGACAGCAGTTTTGGGGGAAATAGCTAGATATCAGAACAGTGCTTATTCTCCATTTTATTATACCTGATGCACATTTCAAAACTATCCACCAGACTATGAGAGGCACGTTAAACACATATTTGTGGAAGATCGAGCATTTTAGCTTTCTGTTCCGACTCCGCTCAACAGGTGGGAGTGGGAGGTGAAGACACCCCAGCCAGCATCAGCCCTGCAAAATGCCAACCCTCACATTGTCACCACCCCCTACCCCTACCCCTCCTGAAGAGCATACCAGGGGTTAGTGACTACCAGGGAACAGTTGACACAGCGATCGACTGTCAGGACTCGTTTTAAGAGAAAATGGGCAGGTTCAGTGCATGAAGCAGGACAGTCAAGTGAGTTTGGGGCACGGTAATGCAGACGGTGCTGTGTTACCTTCATGCACAAGACCTGGGTTCCCCCGTAGCACAGACCAGGTTGCCTCCTTATCCCGCCCCTGGGAAGGGGGATATGGCTTTTCCCATTTTAAAAATTACTTTGAAAAAGTTATTAGGCAAAGTAAGAAAAAACAACTTGCATGAAATTGTCTTAAACTGAAGGAAAAAAAAAAAAGGCTTAGAAATTTTTTGAATATCAGCTGCTTCTTTCTAGTTCTGTTTTCCAGGAAACAAACCCAGCCCGTCTCCTCTTTCCCCATTTCCTCTCCCCCAGTTCAGCAACAGGGCAAAAAACCCGTGTCGTTTGCATAGCGCTTCCCCAGGCATTCGGCACTAACCTGGTTAATAAAAGATGATATAAAGTTGCTTTCAAACATCACACTGGTCTCTTCTACAAGATTAATAGTTGCAGCAAGAAGCAGTGATAGCTGTGGAGGAGAGAGGACACTTTTTACAGCTGCAGGCACGTGATGGATCTGGGAAGTTTCTTGGCTCCGTAGGAAGACAGCCGCAGAGCAAGGCAAAAAGCTGCCCACACCCTCTCTGGTACCAGGACCCCGGGAGGGGCAATGGCTGGACGGAGGGTGGAAAGGAAACCTCCCTACACAAGATGAAGGCAGGCAGGAGTACCAGCAGGCTCGGTTCAACAAAGAACGGAGCACTGGTATCACCTGAGGATTTGGCCTCGAGCCTTAAGGTCATTGGCAGAAAGTTCAGCACAGTACCACTGCTCAAGGAGAAGAGTACCAAAGTCACTAAAAGGATTATTAGCCTTCAAGCGGGTTAAAAATAATTAGTTAATCCACATTTGTAAAGCATTACAACCAGAACGTGAAAAAGCTTTATAAACCGATACACTGTGGACTCCCAGATAAAACCTCTTCTCTGTGTCTGCTTATAATCTTCTTCAGATCTGTTCCTTTTCACTTAATAGAGACTTAAAAATCAGATCTCTTCTTTGTAAGATTTTACAATAATCTTTGAAGAAGCAGTTAAGTTTTAAGGCAAAATGCTAGAAAACTTGAGTCCAGAAGAGCTTCAAAAACAAGAGGAACTCTGGAGGAAGCTGTAAAAGTACTGTAAATTGAATATTTACAACCCCTACCTGTGCTTTGAAGAAAGCCATTTTTAAAAACAGGGTCATTTTGATAAGGACCTACAAAAACCACTACTACACAGTTGCACATTGAACACTACTCAGTCTACTAAGGAATATTGTATAGAATGAATGAGGAATACTTGTTTATACCTGTGTTCCTTAGAAGTATTAAAACCATGCTATTATAGCCTAAGCAACTGTGCAAATGATCATGTTTTCAAATAAATTTTAAGAGAAAGACTCAGCAAATATTGTATGCATGTCTGTATAATATATTTTAAGGCTTACCTACATATATGATAGCACAGAGCAAATTAGGTGTCCAGCTTGGAGCCCAGCGACTAGTTACTCTGCAGATGTTCCTTACTTCATAGACAGTTTAAGGTCTCTTTGAGCCCAGAATAAGAACTTCATAATCTACAAGTCCTGCATTAGACATAAAATAAATAAATAAATAAATTTAAGCCTAATGTCAAATGCTGAAATTCTTTCTTTTAGCCTCTTCATTGGCAAAACTCTTAATTGGGTCGAATCCAGAGAAGCAACAAACATCTGGCAGCCACGGTAGTTTGTCCAGCGTTTTTGCTCCGCTCCTCTCTGGATGTGGCTCCCTGGGAGCTCTGCCAGAACAGCCACTCTGAGAGGTGTTAACACCTAGAAATTACAGTGGCATTTCTAACTAACCCTGTAATCCATACCTGTTGTGTTCACATGGGTATGCATGGCTCGGGTAAATAATAATTTATGCCAGACTTTTTTCCTCTTGTGACTTCAGTTTTGATATCACATCATGATTCAAAGCCTGGTGCACCATAAATTTTCTCCAAATGTGTAGTAATTCCTTGGCGCAGTCTAAAGTTATGATTCATTTATACTGGAGTGACAGCATAATACCTAGGTGTCAAAATCCATTAAAACTGTTCAATGTCTTCTGTTTATTTTTAGAACCAATTGAGACTTAACTGATGGTGAAAAATATACAGTCAAGTGTGTTTACTTCACCTTTACAAAGAATCCGTTATAGTCCCAATTAATTTGTTATTCCTGTCACAACAGGTACTGGATACTTCAAAACTGTCATTACCGTTTCTCCTTCTTTCTTTTGCCTTTTTTTTTTTATATGAAGGCTTCTGTTTATTTTTAACCCATTAGTAGGTAATGGTTTATTGTTTTGTAAAATAAGGAATTTCACACCATTTTCCATTTTAATTAAAACAAATGTAATGACTAAATAAATTTCCTAAACAACTGAAATTTATTGTTCTCGAACTTCTCGCTTCCTGTCGCAATCAGGTGCTTTAGAGTTGAATTTAATGACCATTCACAGGATGATACATCTTGTGTATTGGTATGATTGGCCAGATAGAAATTAAAAATATGCTATATGACAGTTACAAGCACCAAAATAGTTCTTAGTACAAATCCAGAGCAGCTTTTGCCATGTTAATTGTTAATAGTACATTTCTGCTCATAAGAAATTCAGAACAGGGTTTTGGAAAACAAACAAACAAACAAAAAAAACCAAAAAAACAACATGGGTGCTAAAACTCAGAGCCAGGCATCAATGAAAAAGTAATCAGCAAAACATAAGAATACTTCTCTATAAACAGCTGTAAATGTAACTCCAAAGAAGAATTTGTAGAGATTGTGTTGGAGAAATGGCAAACAAAATACTGATGTCTGAATTGGTTTTACCCAGTCTGAAACCAAAGCACTAATACAATGTTGGGGGAAAGCAGTCACAGAATAAAACAAGTATGTTAGGAGTTGAATGAAAAACTAAATATACATACGTACATTGTTCCTGATACTAACCCTGCAGTGGATGCTGCCTACAGCAGCCCACATCACGCTTGGGGGGATGTGCCCACAGCCCTCCCTGCCCCTTCTCCCTCCCTCACCTGGCAGGGAAGCATTTAGGCACATCGCGGGCGCCTTGCACATCCCTCCCCACCAAGGGAACCAAAGTGAGCAGCCCCCCGTCACTGCCCTGCGCTCCAGCAAGGAGCGCGACCCAACGCGCACAGGAACAAGACAGAAAAAGTATAGCATGACTCAAGACCTGTAGCTAAGGGTACCAGCCCAAAAACAAGCCAAAGCCAGCAAATCACCCCCTCATCAGTTAAAAACTGGATGGGATAAACCTCTGGCGTAGGTATTGTAGTTCATAGTTCATGCTTTCTGGTTTTCACTTCTGGATAAACAAAATACAGGAGTATAATTGAGTCTAGGACTTGACCTTACTTAAACGCATCACTGGTGACCCCACCACTGCCCCAGCAGCAGGGGTTGTCATTCATTTCTGCAGCAGGTTAGTTCTTTTGAAGCAAAATGAGACACTGCTTTTTTTTTGTCTATTATAAGGATTTTATTACAATTTGGATGATTATGCTCTGTAGTCATAACTATGTAAAATTAAGCATAAATATCTTAAGTGACTCATAGGAATTAGAAATTAAATAGGCCTATTAGAATAAGTCTATCTTCCTATCGTTATATTATGCTATCTACAGTATATTTTCCGGAGTTTTGACTTGTTCAGTTTTAAAAGTCTCAAGAAATGGGGCTTTCATTATTTCTTTTCTACGATTGTTCCCTAACCTAATAGACCTTACACTTAGGTAAATTTTTGTAATACTTAGTTGCACTCCAGTTGGACTCCTTGATTCATCCTAAGAATCGTATCCGCTTCCTGCATCCTTAATCATTACACCCTTCCACTTTTACAAGTTGCAAACACATGCTCTGCCCTCTCCTACACGGGTTGGTGCTTCAGCTCTTAGAATGCGATTTAGAGCTCTTCGGTAGCAACATCATATCTAAAACCTGCAGCCATTGCTGCTGGGCACCAGAGTCACAGCGCAGTGGGAAGGACCCAAGTATAAAGTTGCGTCTCAGCTCTTTGGTATCTCTTGGACCTTGCACAGATACGCACATTGGCCTCATGCTATTGCCTCCTGCCTTAGTTATAATCAAGAAAAATGTTTTTCAGTAAGAAAAGAAATGGGTTCTCCTTTGCAAGATCATCCACACTTTGAAGGATGGGGTTTCTTTTTTGTGACAGTGAATGAAATTTTTGTAGGAGATTATTTTCAAACATTTCAGAGTAACCATGCCGAGTGAGGGGCAGCACTGCGGTGGGAGGAACAAGCAATAAGAGACTACAAGGAGCCGCCAAAGCAGCACCTTCCTCTGTATTACTGCTCATAAATGACTCATTTCCTGGTCCGAACTCAATTTTCTGACTCTCATACCTCTAAAATCACATCAGTTTATCCTACCAGTTTACAGAAGTAGAACTTGTACCTCTGAGCCTGGCCTGAGTGACCTAACACACTAGTTTACCTCTCACAGTCTGTATTGCCTTAGTACAAGAAAATGGAACCAGTGTGAGTCAAAAATCCCACACCGCAGATAATTGCTCTTCATCAAAAGCAGTAGTCTGAAGCTCCCTGAATGTATAAAAAAGGTTTTTTTGCAAAACCTGTATGCAACTCCATCAGCATGCAACGCAACAAGGCTGAAAAACCAAGCACAAGAGACATCATCACAATCACTGTTACAGTGAGCCACACTCCAGGGGTTTATGCCAGAAACTCACAACTTTTAAGTCCAGTCGTGACCAGGAATAACATGGCCTACACTCAGTTAAAAGCCAACAGGCCTTATTTGGCTAGTTTGAATTCTCATCAGTCAGCTCTGCTTTCCAGCCCTTACCCTTCCATAAATCTATATTTGTATAAATGCAGCTATTTCTGTAATAAAGTGTAACGGTCTAGTGAGAATCTCAACACCATGTGTTAGGGATGAGGAAAAGAAAAGGAAATGAAACATTTTGGGGAAAAATGTATTAAATGTCACAAAGCAATCAACAAAGCACTGCCAGGAAAGTAGGAACATCATGCAAATATTATTTTAATACTCTGAGCGCTGAACATATTTTTAGAAGGAGCACTGGGGCTTGCATAGTGACTCATCCAGTTGTTGGACTGCAATAGGAAACATGCCAGTGTTTGGAGCAAAACTCTTCCCTCCTACAGAACAGTTTTTAAGCACATGCAATACCAGAAGTGAAAAAGTGTCAGGATTCAAATGGACACTTCATCATACAGCTGAACTTTAGGCTGCAACACATTAACTCGCAGGACTGGAATTTCAAAGATAGAACACGGATTTTTCTCAACAGTGATGTTTGTCCATGGGCTAAGAGGAGGTCTTAAAAACTACTAGTGTACTCTACCAGCTTTCATGTCCTCCCCACTACAGACATTACAACAACTACTTATCCAGGGTCAGTTAATGTATCTTAAAAAACCCAAGGAAATACATAGGTGCTGGTGCTCCCCTATGGATCTGCAGGGGTGTTTTGCACCTGCAAGAAGTGCTTCCATGGTTATGAATATCTGGGTCGATAAACACCATCGTCTGCTGCCTTTGCTGCAGAACAGAGCAACAGAGCTTATTACAACAGTCTTGCTGGCCTGTCGCTTTAGTGGCTAACTAACTTTGTGAGGGTGAGGTGTTCTTTGGTTTTTGTTTGGATATTGTAATCAATGTCCGTAAGAGACAGAGGAGATGTGGAAATCCTGTGGAATGAAGGNTCATACATTTGTCAACCTAGATGAACCCAGAAGTGATTATTTGGTTACTTTGGCTTTTTCGTTCCAAGGTACAAACCTTGTAGAAAGCTTTCTCCAGCATTAAGATGAGCTTTTCTGCAGTTAGTTTAATTGATGAAGATTTCTCTCTCTTCTAGACAAGAGAAACTTAATTTTTGCAAGAGTACTTAAGTATCCACTCACAGCCTGTGTCATCAGTTTCAAACAAAACATAATATTTGGCAGTGGAGTTCAAATAAAATAAATTCCTGTAGAGTTAATTCGTGCTAATTTTAATTTGTTGGTGTTTAAGATTATTTCCTATCTTTGTCAATCTGCAGTGATTTTTTTAAATGCAAGGAAAAGAGGAACCAATGCAAGTAGAATGGCAGGAAAATATATGTACTTGCAGCAACTACTACAATTTTGTAAAGAATGGGAAGGTTTCTTTAACTTTTAAGAAGACCTCAATTTTCTCATTAATTTTTTTTTCCCCCCAAAGACTTGCTCCAAACTAACACAATGCCTTCTCCAGCTTTCACTGTATACGCTCACAAACAAGCTACAAGGTTTTTTGTGTGCGCAGTTATGGTCCATCATTATTAAATGTCTCTTGTTGGACGGAAGAGGTGCTTCATCACAAACAGCCATTCATCAGCGCTTGCCAAGCCAGCTCACATCTGACCTCTGCGGCAATAATGCCGCATCAAGTAGGCCAACTACCCAGTTTAGCAGCAGAGCAGGGAGCAGGAGCCGGCTCCAAGATTAAGTGCACTGTTTCGGGTTTCCATTCCCAGGAGCTAGGCGGGCTGATGTTGTATTGATTGCGAAAGTTTACCAGTAAGTATCACAAACAACAATAGCCAGGTCAACGATCGGTGATGCCTGAATACGAACCCTCCCGGGAGGCCGGTGCATTCCGGGCTCGGCACCGCTATCATGACGGCTGAGTGCAGGTTGAACGAGGTTTACGGGGAAGGGAAGAGTGAGAGCCTGCGGCATGAAATGACATTTAAGCAAGTTACATGCGGGAGCAGAATGAGAGACAATGATGCAATTATATATTCCCTAGTTTCCGACTGCAGCAAAGCCCTGTCATCTCTCAATGTTTATGTGTTCAGCCAGCCCTGTGTTCACTGTGCTAAACAGCTTCAGGTACTCGGAACAGAAGAAGAATACACAAATGCAGGTATTAGTGAGTATGAACTACAGAAAGAACAAAGCAAAAGAATTTCCAAGCATTTGTCTCTTCTACCAGCCACACAAGTTTGGCATCAGGATCTGAAGAAGAATCTGTTCATAAAATCTCTGTGGGTTTGTTCTGAAAACATAAAACCCCACAAACTGGTCCAAACCCCGGCTAAACTTGTGAAATAAAATATTTCTTCTGATGCTGTGAAATTCAGTAGTCAGGATTAAATGGAAAGCCTGTATTTAAACCATACTATGGCTTATTATATAAAAATTAAAATCCAGACTCATTGGCCATCCGCCAGCCTGGAGTCATATCCCATAGCCATACTGAAAATTCATTTTTAAAGTTTTACTGTGTATTACGTTTAATGTCTGCCTAATAGCTCATACTTAAAAGTGGAAGTTATACTGAGATGTTATTTGATACTTGTATTAATGAAACATTCTAGAATAGTTTATAGTTAAAATACTTTTAAAAATTATCAAAAACTTACAGTGAGTTTTGTTTTCCAGGCACTTCAATTTAACATGAAATAACCTCCATAAAATATACCATGTGGAACTTAATATCCTATTTAGAGCTGAGAAATTTACTTCTTCAAACTGACTGAACCATTCCTTGTAATTCCCATCCCAGACAGTTTATAATTTAAACAGTAACAAAATATAACTATCTGTCCACTAATTATCAAATTGTAGAGGAAGACATGCCAGGTAAAAGCTATCTTTGACACAAAACAGTTTTTTACTATGATATCAGTAGATCTTCCTCTCCCCCATTTAGATTACCGGGTATTACACACAGTCACCTTCCTTCCCACGGGATGAAACAACTAAATGTGCCTTCCATGAAAACGAAGGCTCTTGCAACAGTTGAATTTTGCAGATAGAAAACCTATGCAAGGCTTCTTATGCCTGTTCACTTTTTATTACACTCACAAAATTCTGATGAGCAAATAAATTGATCTAGTGCGGGCTATAAATGATTAGCGATTAGCACTACATAGATCTTCCTACTGACCTAAACACACGTTTATTCATCGGAACACAATTCTGCATGTGTTACTATCTCTTCCTGTGGCACTCTCCAACATGAGTTCAAAACTGATACAGCCAAAAAGTGTTCTCCTGTGCCTTCCATGGAAATACCTATTCTCCTCTGAAATACGGATAATTACCTAAGTCCTTGTTTCACCACTATGATGACGTCATAGGAATCTACTGAAACTCCAAAATCTATCGAGGACTCTAATAGTTCTAAACCTGGGTTTTAATTATCCTACTCAGAGTTTAATTTGCACTTGAAGTGTTTTGTTTAAATGAGGTTTAAACATTAAAAATAAATGTCAGTAGGACCTCAGTAATTGTTGCATTTAATATATTTTAGCTATAGTTTCCAATTTTTCTTTTAATTAATGGAGATTCTAAGGTCATGTGTTATCGGGATCAAGCTATGGGATACTTTTGCTTTTGCCTGAAAATGAAGACAAAATAATTGTCCATCGTGTAACTACAGGAAGAAATGAATAGAACCTGAGCAAATTGACAGGCTTATTATATAAACAGAAAAAGGAGTATGTCCAAAAAGATTTTAGTACCATGGAAACAAATGTCACTTATCAGATTACAGCATATTACCCTTGATGGTGCTTTCAGTGTTCAGAAAAATAATGTTAGTGTCGTTGCAAGTCTGTGTGATTACTAAAAGGGTCAAATTATTTTTAACTTCTTACCTTTTGTAACTGTAGGCCTCAAACATCAGTTCCAAGTTCTGTATTGAAGACCATGTATTTTCACTGTACTAGTTCAATACTGTATAAAAATTATTGAATGAGAGAAAAAACCTGTATGGAATTTATGTTTTCTTGTATGAGTATGCTGGAGTTCTAAAAGATAAGAGTTAGGTGGGTGAAATAAAGAAGAAAATGCATAATAATGTCTTGCTGAAATAATAAAAAATTTTAAAGAATTTTTTTTTGCCTCTAAAAAATAAAGGTATGTACTGTAATAAGATACAGGGTAAGAACATCCCTGATAGCTTGATATATTCTGAGATAATGTAAGGATTTGGTTACAAGCTCGCAAACTAATTATATTATCTGACATTTTGGGACTAGCTGAAGTCTTACTGATGTGATTAAGCACTATTTTTATGTGCCCTATAGAAGCATTTATACTGAAGGATTTATACTGCTTTCAGTTGAAAAGTGATTGTTACATAAACGTGGTAACAAGACAAAAATAAAAAATGTGGAAAATAACTGTTAGGCTTTAGACAACAAAAAAATGCAGATGCCACAATATGTAGTCCATCTCATCTATATCCTTGTAATTAATAGGAAACACTTAGGAAATAAGTCTTACACCATAATTAGCAGAACACTGTTTCAGTTCTATCCGTAAAAGTGCTTAGTGAGCACATTATAACCCACAGGTTTCCGTTAGGATAGCACACAGCACCTGTAGTTTATGGATAACACGAACCCTGCAGCTATGGGGGGATAACGTAACAGCCTGGGAAAAGCTCACAGAAACATTTTCTAAAGTGCCATTGGGTACAGTTTTTTCTCCACAACTAACCCCTCAAACCTGTGCTGCAGCAACAGGGCAGGGCTGTGACTGTAAAACTCTGCTCTTGCATCGCCTTTCCTCATACCTAACACAGTCAAAGGTTTGGGAATGTCCCTGTGTTTTGCTGGACGATATCGTGCAATCCCGGCATTGCTGCTGACTGAAGGCAGTAGGATGCTGGCGTAGAATTGTTATTTTCTTGCCATTCTTTTTGCTTACAGGTAACAACCATAAAGCTCCTTCCTCTAAGCTGAGCATTCATTGTTACCTGACAAAAGTAATTAAAACAAATGAAAGATAAGAAAGAATTTGTGTCTGGCTGCAACAGCTAAGCAGCCTCAACGTGGTTTGCACATGACAGTGCTGAAGCAAGACTTAGTGCCACTGGACTATAAGCTGTTGGGGGCGGGGAGGGGGAATTTAATTTTTTTTTTTTTTTAAAAGAGATTTTTGCATTTTAACCACTGATGAATAAAATAAAGTTTCTTTGTCGCAGTCAGTTTATCACATTAAGCCTGCATTAATATTTTCTAATCATAGTGACCTCATCCTGCCAGAATGTACTGGCCCCTAATCCTTGCTGTAATGTTTTCTCATTAGCTGCTCAGCATTGGCCACACTGGTTGTAGCAGCTAAGCACTGCCTCAGGCACCACTGGAATTAATTACCAGAAGAAACACTGCTGTTTTGAATTGTCATCTTGAATTTATCACTTGCCACTTAATGTAACTCATCTGACCTAATACCTTCTCCATGTCACCGGGGGCTTCGGCACCAGCCCGAGGTAGGTGATGGCAGGGGTCCTGCGGATCCCCACGTGCCCGGGCAGCCCAGCAGGCAGCTGCTCCCGGCCTGGCTCCAATCCTGCCCCGCAGGCAGAGCGAGCTAACGATGCCCCCAGCAAATTGCAGATTACCCATACGTCATGCTACGCCTGAACCAGAGGAGGACTCGGAGCTGGAGCCGGTTCACCTCATGGTCACCGCTTGGAGATGATCATCTTTCATTTCGCCGGATGGGGCGACACTAACCATTTGTTTCACTCATGTTACATTTTCGAAAATAATGAAACTGGCTATTCACATACGGATGAATAAATGGCTCCAGGGGACCTCGCGAAGTTAGGCCTGTGGCATTTTCTTATAAATTGTGAAGAAATTGCTCATTAAACTCCTCTTAAAACAGAATGCAAGTCAGTAATATAATACAGGTATGAACTACCTCTACATCCCTCCTCTCACATACATTTTCCATTTGTCTTAGGACGAAGGATCTTTCCAGGGTTTGTATCTTCAAAGTCCACAGTAAATGCTTTCTTTTGCTTAAGGCAAAAAAGTTTATCCAGAATAAAATACAAGTTTTGCTATGCACGCACTCTCATCCCTGAATCTCAATTTTATCTGTGAAGAACTTGTAATTGCAATTGACTCATCTCACATTTTCCAACACAAAAAGAATACCCAAAACACCCACATTTCTGCTGAAAGCTTCATATCTGCAAGCTCTCTTTAAGTGCTTAACTCCAGAAGAGATGTAATTTTACTGTTGCTGAAAACAGGGATGATTCAGTGTAATAAGCCAAAAATACCCTACAGATAAGAAGATAAATATTAAAACACTTATCTTTTAGTAGTATTTTAACAATAACAATTCTGAACACGTTTCTTAGACAAAAAGATTTCCTCTTGCTACCACACTGTATACTCAGCACAGTAAACTTCAAGAGATGTATAATGCGATATAAACATTAATAGTTTCACAATTGTGTTTTAGAAAGACTATTTATAGAGAAAATACAAAATGCCTCCCAAAAGTATACTTAGACGTAAGCCACCATAATCTTCTTGCTCATGCAGCAGGAAATCTAATACACCAGCTCAATAAACCTGTAGGAAACAAAGGTTTTATGTAGCATTAAGAGTCACAATATTAAAATACCACATATTACATTCAACTACTCTTACAACCCTCATTTTAAGAGCCAAGAAAATTAAGTGCCAGTTTGAGAGTAACAATATTATAACATGTAGAAAGAGCCTAGAGAAGGACAAAAACACGTGGAGCCCTCATGATATCTTTATCGCTTGGGTCAGATCCAAACACTTGATGATATTGACATTTTGGGTTATCACCAGAAAATACTGCCCCGATACAGCACTATTCCCCAGAATGTGCTGCAAAATGTAAATTCTCATCAGCTGACTTGATGATGTTATTTCAAAATGTATGCTCTACCCTTTTTATTATGAAGAACAATCAAGTAATCATTATCATTGATATGTCAGTCAAAATCCAGGTTTGAGTATAGATGCATGAGAAAATACAGGTACGTGTTTGTAAGAATACATTAAAATGGAGTATAGAGATCACTGACTTTGGGGTCGAGTAATCTACAGAATTGATAAAAATACTCTTGATTTAGTCACTAAGTCTTTTTGCAAAAAATATTATTATTTTATGAGGGTTTTTTTAAAATATTTTTATTGCCTGCATTATTTATATTATCTTACCTGGTAACTACTCCCCAGATTGTTACCAGGGGTCACGCTTTGTAGGATTCAACTCCTGGAGGCATGGCTCTAGGACTAAAGATAAGAACTAGCACTGGGAATCTCAAAGTTTCCTGTTCCCAGAATCCAAAGTCTTTGCTCCATTTCTAGCTAGAGGTGAAAGATGTAATCTGTAAACAATTTTTTCTTTTTTATAACCGCAAAGAACCTGGCATGGCTTTTGCATTTGTTTTCAAGTTCGTGACTGGATACTTAGGAAGGGTAGGGTTGAGGAAAGAAGGGGATGGGGAAGGAAGGAAAGAACAGTTTCCAGCTGGTCACATTTTGTAAATGCTTGCTGGATGGACAGAGCTTTGGGATGTTTTGGTGAAATGGGCTAATAGACAAAGGGCAAGTGCAGTGGCCAAGATGCAGATCAAATATATTTATGATAGAATTCACACTTGTACATGCTGTTTATGTATTTGTTTATCTAGTTATAACAACTTCTTCCATCCATGCAAGTAGGTGGAAAGCAACATTCTTTTTAACAGCTCACAGGAAGACTACAAAGACCTTTAGAGCATGAATGAAACTTTTTTTTAAAAATAGCAACCCAATTGTATCTATAAATGAAATCTAGATAAACACAACACTGAATAATACAGGCTGCACTGGGAAGGTATAAGTATTCTGTGCCTGTACTTGTATCACACATCTGAAAAAATGACCTTAGGTGTGCGTTTGTGGGACCCAAGTGTTTATAATTAAACAATAGCATGAAATAAAGATCCATATTTTAAATTGGGGGAAATACCGTCTGTCATATAAAAAATTCCTTGCAAGAGAAAAATATATCTAAGAGCAAATTGTGTGTATTTATTATTGGGAGACTGAGTTTATGCAAGCAATTGTCATGCAAGCAGAGTTGTAAGTAATAATGTGGCCTTTAATGACGGAATGATGGACCTGCCAAACACTAGCTCCTGCCATAGACTGCTTGTATTTCCCTGCACAAAGATGCCCATCTGGGAGTTATTAACATATCCTCGTCAATTCAGAACCTACTTTAACATAATCCATATTTGCTGGAGAAAGTCCAACATCAGCCAGAGAACAGCGGCCACGTGATCCGATGACACATTTCAAGCAGCACACATAAAGCATGCTTGGGCAGCTAAGCAATTCAGAAATGCAAATAGCAAAAGCATTGCTCTTCCTAGATAAAAAGGACAAATCCCTTTTGGCATAACATCTTATATACACTTTTAATACTGAATGGAAACAACAGAAGTAGGAAAGGGACAGGTAGGTGTTTTTTCATTTCATTCCAAGCATGCTGACACACTCAGTCTTGCACCAAAGCTGCTGTGTTTCCGAGACCCAAGGAATGCTCTGTTGCGTGGGGGCGGTGGGAGAGAATACAAATTCTCTTACATCAGCAGTATCTCACACTTGCTTCCATGACACTTATAAAAGCGGGCATTGTTTATTTAAAGGGACCTGAACTCAGCATCAAGGAGGCCTTTCGTTAGACAATTACTTGGTCCTACAGGACAGTCTACTCTTCAAAGCTCATGTTTTTGTAGAATTAGGGTTTTATTGTTCTTTATAAGTTTGAGTGATTCACTATACATAAAGTTTTCTGAAGCTTGGACTTCTCTTTTAAAGTCTATACTGGTACTTCTGGAGCCTCACTACACTGACAGTAAAAATCCCTGAAACTTCAATGCAGATGAGATACCGTGAGAGTGCCAGCGCTCGTGGAGGACTTGGCACAGCAGTCAGATCTACGGTATTCCAGGATGTTGACAGCTAAAAACTAAGCCCCTTTTTAACCCTCAACATGATGGAATGTGATATTTACTGACTTCAGTTGTTTCTGACTGGATAAAACCCCAGAAAGCTATTTTCCTCCTTTTTCATCCAGGCTTACTTGATTTTGTGATTTCTGCTGTTCAAACTAATATTGCTGATGACCTTTAGAGACCTTTGGGGAGATGCCACTTTTCCCATCACCCAACCGCTATGGGTGGATTCCAACATAGGTCTGTGAGATACGAAAGGATACTGTAAACAACAGCTTCCCATTAAACTTCAGTTTAACATTAGGACTGCTGTCCAAAGATCATACTTAAAGATAACGGAAGTGTTACTATATTCCTTTGTGTAGCTCAGTCATGACCCTAATTAATGTGTCTAGTTTAGACATGTATTCCTTTAAGTAATGGGTGGTTTTGTTTGGACAATTAGGCAGAGTTGACAAGGAAATTTTCCATCAAACTGGGTCATAAAAAGTACATTATTCAGCATTATTATGAGTAAAACACTATTTATTACCTGAACTTTACAATACAGCATTATCAATCATTACCTGTCATTAAGGTATGTTAACATGAGATCAAAGAGACAAAGCCAACTTAAACAAACAGAGGTGAAGAGAAGGCTTTTAGACTTGCTTATTTAAATCAAAACAAGTGTAGCTGAGTCCATCGATTAGCTAGAATTTCCTTTCAACTGAAGATGCAAATCAACTAATCACTGCAGTCTCAGAGCATCACTTATTCCTTAACATAGATCACAGCTGTGTTCTGAGAAAAAATGGCTAGATGCACCCACAGAAATATGGAAAAATGCCACAGGGCTTTCTGGCTGCAAGTTTAGATTCATTCCTACATCAGCTCTCACCTAAAACACTATTTGCTCATTCATTAAAAATAATCAACATAAAGAATCTAAAATAGGCAGAGGGAGGTTCTAGGTTTTGTTTTAAGGTATTAATTCATTTTAAAAACAAACAAAACCAAAAAAAGCCCCACACCAAAACCTACCAATTCAGCAAGTTATTCCAGGCTCATAAGCCAAGTCTCTTAGTTAACTATTTTCATAGCAGTAATGCCTACGTGTCTGAGTCATGGAACAGGATGCCTTTATCCTAAGTGCCATGCAATGCTTTCAAATACAAATGCTCAAATACACTTTGTGTTGAATAGAGAAAGACGTACAGAGAGGTCTTTCATCGTGCTCTGTGCCACTGACCTCAACAGACATCTTGAAAATCAGGAAACGATCCCCGAAAGCACAATCCTGTTGTGGCACTGAACAATACTGTTTTATGCACAACATTACAACCAAACAGTTGCAGTATTTCCTTGGAGCTTGCACAAGCTGTAGATTGTTGGGCAAGTTTTTCACTCAAAATAAAAGATTTTAGATGCGTGAGCACATTTTGATTTTTTCCAACTATGCTATTTAACGGTCTTGCTGCAGTCTGCAATTTTATTCTGCCCTGCAAGATTCAATCAATGTTCCAGAGAGCTGAGAAGGACAAAACTAGAAGTCACAAACTATCCCTGGCCAAACCGGTGCCAAATCTTTCTAAAATTTCTAAACCATTTGCATTCCTTGTTTCTCAATACACAGTTAATCAGAATCTCTTTTCTTTTCCAAATAAGATTATATAAATCATAGACACACATCAATCCTTACTTCCATGGAAGTGTTTCCTTCAAAAAGAAGTTACATAACAAATGCATCAGTAATGTATTCTCATTTCTTTTCCTGACCAAAACCTCTGGACTATGACAGAGCCGAACATTTACTCCAGCACAGACGTAGGCCAGTCTGTAGTCTCAAAATTTTTAACCAGAGCTTCATTTTATCTTGCACACATACGCAATCCATAATAAATGGTGGGAGCTTGGTTTAGAAGAGGGTAGTAGTATTCAAGGTTTCAAACATAATTATTACCTTTTTTTATGCCTTTATTAGGAGCTAAAGCATCACTCAGGAGTGTTCCCTCATCAGAGATCTTTTAAAATTTGCTAGATTACTGGAAGCAAACTAGGTCATTTTGTTAGATATCTTGTTACTCCTCTCTTTTTAAGCTTATTTTAACACTCACTAAGCTCATTAAACTCATTTACACAACATAACCATTAACTTTATACAAATACCTCCAGACCTTAACTCTGATCAGTTGGGTTAAGAGGGGGGGAGGGGGGAAACCCACTCTCCACGCATAGTTGCACATTTTTGTATATCTACAGATTCAGCGCAGAGTTGTGATTTGGGTGGGGTTTTTTAGGGGGAAGGGGGGTATTTTGTTGTTTTTGAGGGGTGTTTTGTTTTTTTTAACAAATGCATGACAATTAAGTAAGTATTAGCTCAGAGTCACCACATAGATTTCATTCTAACACTGTTCAAGGCTCTTTCATCTTCAGTTCTGAGCCATACAAGCTGTTTATTACTGCTTAGAGAGCAACCTCTCAGATAAAATAAGAGCTTCAAAAGTCAATAGCTACACATCACTGTCTAGAAGTAAAAGGCTTCCTTCACACCTCGCTGAGTGGTGCCCCTCCTATGATGTAGATGTTTCCACTAGAGACCTCAAGATACAAAGAAAGAAGTAAGACCACACAGACAGCCCTGTGAAAGAGAAGGCACCACCTCACTACATCTGCCATACTTTCCCGTAAAAGAAGTTAGCATGTTAACATTTGTTGGCTACTCAGAGTATTTAAGAAAAAATTGGACAAAAATTCTCGTTGTATAATGGTATTTGACTAATTGGTGCTTTAAGTGACATGAAACTCTGACAAATCTAGAAAGAATACTGCATAATGCTAATGTTTTATATAAAAAAGTGGTCAAAAACGTGACTATGAGCCCAAGGGCACCTTATGTACTAAAAAGATAAGGGCTAGTCTGTATTGGTTAATTAACTACCATATTTTGAAATATGGGACCTATATATTAATTTTTGACTCATTCACCAGCTATTGAAATAGAGCTGCCTGTAAAGCATAAAATGTTATATGCATGTGATGCTATACAGTCACTAGTGCACACCCATTGACAGAAATGAGATAGAACTTTACGTAAAACCAAACCTGGAGCAAGAACTTACTTCAGCAGAACATAATTATTCCAGAAATATCTAAAATCTATTTTCCCAGAACAGTAAGGTTAAAAGTTCTTTTGTGAGGCATGTTTGGAGATCTTTAATAACCTCAGTGGTCATGACCTCTGTATTATATCATCTGATAGAGATTATCAGATGGTGCCAGCACGTGTCGTAACCTACCTCATTCCAGATTTACAGAGGTAAAACTGTACTATAAATATGCAGTACTCAAAATGCTGTGAAGTCATTCCAATTTATTAGAAATACTTGATAACTACCCTCACGTTTTTTCTGACACTGAATATAACTGGCAGACTATTGCCAAGGAAATGGTACAGAGTCAGAAATTCAGTTCCATATGGCAAATAAGCAGGAGTAAATAGGGAAAAAAAGGGAATATAGTCCAAATTTGTCAAAACAAATAATGCTGGGGCCAATCTGAAACCTTCCCAATGCAAAGAAAACAGGTGTTATGGCCAAGCACTTCAGAAGTCAGCAAGAATCAAGAGGTAGGAAAAAAAATTGTAAGAGAAAATATTAATTGCACCTCACTTTTCTAGTTAATTGTGATATTTTTGACATTTTTTCATACTATCAAGGTGCTCCATTCAGACAACTTTAACATCTTATAAGTATTCTAAGAAAACAAATCCTACGAACATCAGGACACCCGTTGTGTGACAGAGCTACTCCTGCTTTCAGAGAAGCCAAAGATTCTCTCCCATTCCACCTTTAGAAACTGTTTCACTGAAAACAACACTTAAAAATAGGGCATTCTCCTTTCATTCTCCTCTCTTTTTTTGGTAGCTGTTATGTTGCTTTACTAAACCTGGCCTATTGCATTCCATATAGCTACATGATTTTACCTTTTACAGCTCATTTTTAATTGCATATCATTGCTACCTTTCTTGTAAAGAGACAGGGCTCTGCCATTCCTACTAATTATCCAAATCACCAGTCACCGTTTGGCATGTGTGTGGCCTTGCCTAAAGCTTTTAACCACAAGTTATGTCACTAAATCAAAGCGAGTTGGAGGCATCCCTGCTGTAGTGACAAACTAATAAAGGCTGCGTGACATTCCTTTTGAGCCATTCGGAAGTATTCCTTTCTAGGATTTACAATACTCAAATACAGCAAACAATTTTGTGGAGGTGTGGGAGATTATCCTATACTGCGGGTGAGTTCACTGCTATCCCATCCAACTGCAGCCCTAACCAAATTGACTTGGTCTCGAATATGTTTGATGGCAAAACCCACAGCAGTGAGAGCACCACCTTCACCCTCACCTCGGGGTAGCTCCAGATCCATCACCTGCGTTTGAAAACACTCTGGAAAAGGTCTTTTGCATCATCCTAGTCACACCAATCAGTCTGCTGCTTTCCTCATACTGGATTTCAACTTACTCTAACTCCAAATTTTTTAGTGCTAGCTAATAATATCACATTTATTAAATGAAGAAGGAAGATGCAAAATTAAGCAAAAGCTAACGTCTTCCCTCATTGTTAAGCCACGGCTACAGCATGTGTGGGCATGCGTGCACATATGCAGGTGTCCTGCTCCTAGCGACATGGCAATGCAGCCAACACACCTTGTTTTTCTGAAGGGGTACACCTTGCCCTGTCTCTTACACATCCACTTCCTCTGCATAATATCTCATCCTTTATTTTCCATTCTAAATCCATCAAAATAAAAAGTAAAGGATTAGCTGCACATGTCCAAAATTTCCTCCTTAGCCTTCACAATTGAAATCACACATGAAGCAGGGCAGGAATTCTTTTTTTTTTTGAGCTTTCAGATTTTCTCCTGTTCCTTCCCCATCAAAACTAAGACCTACCTGAATACTTCACAGCACCATGGGAGAAGGACAGGGGAAGAGAAAGAATCTCCCACCACGCTGATGAGGTTGATGGGGCAATACACCGGTATGTGAGGGATACTTGCACCCATCCCTAACTCTCCTATTCCACTTCTCATAAACCAGCCCCTGCTGCAGGACTAAAAGACAGCTATAAGGTCAGACACCCCCCCACACAATTCTCTGCCCCCCCGAAATCTTTAATACAAAATGGGTCACCAGTAGCATTGCAGTCAGAGGTGCTCATTCAGAAAAAAGCCACTTGGTTGGAATTGCAACAGCAGAAAGAGCATTTTTGGCATTACAACCCTGATTGAAGCCGACGTGGTCCAGCTGAGTGTGCACACACAGGCCATTTGGCAAGTCTGCCCGTGGCCACTCTGACAACGCTTTCTACCCTCACCCCTGCAAACCTTGCCCACAACAGAGTTCAGACAGACCACTGTGCCCCTACAGAGTATTTCAGCTTTGATGAATCTGCTTTTTCTGCCTCATAAGAATATGTTAAAAAAATAATCTTTGATGAACTCTAAATGGAACAATAACTGAAATTTCAGATAAATAACAGAATAAAATTTCTTTGAATGGTTCCCATTTTCCTATTTTTTTCTAGTATTTTTTAAAATCTTGGTTAGTAATTTTACATCCTAGCAATAAAACATAAAATACTTATAATACCACTGTTGCAGCAAAAATACTTAGGTTTTATGATGCCTCTCCAGAGATAGATAGTTAGTACTCTACAGATAGGTTAATTTAGCATAAAATAGTATAATGCCTTCCTTATTTCTGTTCATTCATTTTGAGATTATGATGCCAGGCCAAGCACAAGTCACACATCACACGCTGGTCACCATACACAGATTTCCCAATTAACTAAGAAATGCAAGAACCTTCCAGTTCCTGTTAACACCAGTTTGTCAGCTCTGCACTGTCTTGCTCAGAGAAGAAATGTCTGTACAGTGAAAACCAGAACGTCCACCAGTTACGGTGCTCTGAACTGCCATCACCTGGAATTCCTTCAGGTCACCACAACTTCATGATCAAACACATGATCTCTGTTTCTTGATTTTGCTGGCTTTGCATGAATATTTACACTGCACATCAGTAGTGTTCTTCACTAGTGCCAGAACAAACCTGATTTCTAAGGGATGTTCATATGGGTCTATTAATTTTATTTTTTTGAGGGAGAGGGCAGAGTTTTTGACAGAAATCTGAGAAATTTGGCTTTGAATCAAGGAGAACAATTTTTCAGAGCAGTTTGCCCTCACTTCAGGGTTATGAGTGTCAGCGAAAGCATTCTGGGAGACTCTCAAAGGAGGAAGGCATCCTCCAGACATCTCACCAACCCTTGCTTGCGGCTCAGGAGGGCAGCAAGGGCTGTCTGCCGCAGTAGAGCTGGGAGCTGTCAGGAGCTGGGCTCGGCAGGGCCGGTCTCAACCGCTGCTTGCTTTGGTAAAGCTCTTTTCAAGTAGACCCAGAAGGTTCAGGGAACATGATCTTCAGTTACTATGAACATCAATCAGCTTCATGCGACCACATATTCGTCTTTCAAAAGAAGTAGTGCAGAGCAATTCCTCAATAAATGCACTAAAATCAGCCTGCAGCCACTCTAAAGTTAGTAGGAATTGTGTGCCTCTTCTCTCGTGGCAGGTCACCCACAAGACTGAGAAGGCCTAAATCCTAATCTATTTTGCAATGAAAGTATTGTGTGAAGCATGCAGGATCTGGCCTCCGGGTAGACTGGTAAAAAGACAAACAAAAACCAGGTCACTACCCCATTAATCCTTATTACAGATGTTACCAAGGAGAAAACTATTCCCTTAAATTTGCATTTCTATGTTATCCCTTGCCCTTGGGTCAACTCAGTCTTGACTTTCAGCAAATGGTATGTTCACTGAGGAATAAAAAGTTACACTCTAACAGAGGATTGGGTTAGTTGTAATGAGAAAATCATGTTATGTGTTGTTTGTGGGTTTTTTGTTAAATCATGGCCCTTGCTATTCATTAACATTCAAGTGCTGAAAAGCCAATAAATTATTACCAAAAGGAAACGTAAACAACTTTCTCTGAGGAAGGACTGCATACAGTAGGCTGGAACCTCCTTCAAGTTAATTGCAACACAGTTCACTAATGAAACTTTCCATCTATTAAATCTTAACAGGCATAACTATAAAAATGGCGCCAAGCTCTCTCCTGCCCAGCAATGTCCCAGACAGCATCTGCAGAGCTTTTCACACTTACTGTCTTTGCAGGGATTAACAATTATGCCTAAGTAGCAATGGCAACATATGACTAATTTCACACTGGTTATGGAGTTTTCAAATTAACTTGCATACTGGAGCCGGTCATAGGAAAAACAATAGCAATGGCACTTGGTTCTTACCAAGTACCTTGCATGGGTCTGACCCAAAGTACTCTGAAGTCAATAGGAATCATCTGTCGTCACTTTCAATGAGCTCAGGATTAGGCTGAAGATGGGCAAGGACATCACCAGCACTTTCGCCATGACCTGTGTTTGCTTTTGAGGCAAAAATTTAAATTCCACTCCCCTCACACCTGTTCAGAAGAGACCAGGCAGTACTACTGAAGGTAATATCTCTCCTGGCACATAGGGACTACTTTTGCTTGCTCATGGCTCTGTAGATCATCTTCATCCACCACTGCTCTTAATCTTACTCTTAATTTCCTCCTCTCACCAGTGTTATTAGCTCTTCAGACTCTTAACTGACATCTGTGTTTCTCATCTGCAAGATTTATCCAAGATCTTCTGCCAACTCACATCGATGGTTTTAAGCCTTGCTTTTTTACCACTTCTTCTGTGTTTTAGCTGTCCTTTGCTCCTTTTATCTTTATCTACAAAATAGGGTGATCCAGAACATTTAGATTGTCACTCTTGAATATTTTAGTGACTGTGCTTTCTAAAAAATGTTAAAGACTCCAGAAATTCTGCATGTCATTCTTGAATTGAGACTCGCTGTCCAGAGAGGAAAAACATCCTCTTGCTCTTTCCCTCTGTTCATTGAGACCGTTGAAATACAAGCAATAACTGTAAGTCAGGCAGGAAGCTCTTTCAAGGAGATAATAGCAGCATTTTTTCAAGACCTGGGACTGGACATAAGTACATGAAATAACCATAGCTCTGTATACCAGTCAGTCATTTTCACACGTCCTATTTTAAGTAAACTAGAAAGCCCATGTTAACATACTAAGTGAATGATCTCATTTATGATCTGCTTTCAGCAAGCTGAAGTCAGGAAGAAAATTTTGCTCCAGTACCGGCAAGTTTGACTCCTTGAAATAGAAGTATCAATTAGTGGAACAAAACCAACAAACAAACAAAACTGTATTTTTTGTCCTTTTTTTTGCTCAATAACTTTACTGTTTCTCATTTGATTCCTTGTGCTGGAGAAATCACACCACATAATTTCTGGATGACCTTGTCAACTCAGTCTTTGAACATTAATAATCAGTCATAAACATATCCCATTCACAATTCTATCTTAATTACTTGGAAATGTCATTTGCTCCAGTATGGCTTTTGCTACATAGTGAACAACGGAGCACTCCTGTCTCCCCTTAATTTGCCTTCCTAATTCAAGTAATAAAGTTCTATTGTATTACACTGAGGAAGGAAATGTTTCATGATATGATATGAGTTGCAGTAATACCAAGTTAATTACATGTAATACATAAACTGTAAACAGAACTGCTAAGTAAAAACTACAAATATATTTTTATTACCCATGTGTTATAACAGGCAAGTGCCAAAAAAGTGTGTGGTGCTATGTAGTATATGAACAAGACTGGCTGAAAGAATATAGCCTGACATACAGAAAAGAAACAGTTTTAGCAGTTTAAAATATAAATACTTAATACTTCTCCAAAGCTTATCCAAATTTTATAGGTTGTCTTAACTGGCAATATGTGTTCTTAATATATTTTAGTGGGCTCACAACTTAGCCAGAGTAATGGCATAGTACCTAAAATGAAGAATTACTGTCTCCCTCCCCCCCAAAAAAAACATTAAAAATTTTAATTTTTCAAGTTTCTGTAAAAGTCTTTTTTAAAGCAGTTGCCAAACATTTAGTTTCCTACTTAAAATAGGAAGCTGTAACAACTTCAGTTTTTCATTTAGAAGGAATGACAAGTAACTTGGGTTTACAGCAACTACTTATTTATCTTAATAAAATATTAACGCTCAGCTAAGTTTTTCCTTTGTATGAAATAACCCTAGAGTAATTTCATGGCTGTTAGGTGCCATAGCTATAAAGCTGAACTGTTCTGGGAAAGGAAGTGATTGCAGAAAGAACGGTTGGAGCTGCAGAGTGGAAAAAAATCCTGTACTGCTTTATTTTATTTTAGTAACAGATTCTAACATTAGATGCCTTGAAATAGCTTTTACATTTTTACTGAGACAAAGGGAGGGAGTCAGCACGTGCAGATCTCATACTCCTGAGAATTTCCCTGGGAGCATTTTGTTAAACAAGTCTTGGCAACCCATCAGCATCTCAGTTCAGGGGCAAACACCAAGATGAACTATTAAGAGTTCGCTAATGAGTTCTGGATCTAGCAAACAATTTCTATGCAAAGTTACAGTGCTATCCCTACACAAGAGATAAACCACTTCTTGAACTCCAAGAGCTGTTAACTGACTTGTGTATGCAAGTAAAAGTCCTGAAGAGATTTTCAACGTGTTCAATCTCTAAGGTTACTCCAGGCAAGCAGTGCTTAAACATTATGTACTAGCATGACACCAAACTACCCCTAACACTAGAGTATTCCCTTGGCAGAACAGCGTTAACTTACCAGTTAGGAATCACAGGGGCCTACGCGAGTTCAGAGAGAATCGTACTCTGCCAAGGCTCACATCAAAATGCCAAAATCCCTTCATTGAAGGGGTGTGCAGTCAGGTAACTGTAGGGTGGAGCTTTTTCCCTTTTGAGGGTCAACATCATCTTTTTGTCTCTCCACCTGAAATTAACTGCTGCTGCTGAGTGTCATCAATTGAGGCAACTTTGCAGTTACCTGGTCCCACAAGGAGCCCAGTCGCCCTGTGAAGCACAGCAGTTCCCAAGGCATAGCAAAGCTTGGATCCTGCTCTGAATCTTTCATGGGAGAAACTAGGAATGTAAAATCACTATTGTTTTTAAAAAACTAAATAGGTTATCCGCTAGTTTTCAACTGGTACCCTTTCTTTTCCCTTTCTCTTTTTCAGACTAAGCTTTTCCATGTTGGAGCTGCCTTCATTTTCTGTGTTTATTATACAGCACACAGTACATTTTTGGCAGTAAGCAATAAATAAAGCTAAAAATTTAATCTGAATTTTTTTGATCATTCTTTATGTATCCACAGGATGCTATCACAGCATTTCAGGTTGTATTTATAACAGAGATAGGAGGAAGTGAGATGATAATTATCCAGCAAAGATCTGCTCCTATCATCCCATTAACCAATTTTGAAGTATGAGCTTAAAGTACTGCTTATAAAGCTAATTCAGATGTGAGATTAACTTCTATAGTCATGGATTTCTTCCCACTACACAAATGCTAACACATCACTACAACCCCACTAGCAACCTACAAGTACCCTACTTACATTCAACTTCACCCGTCTGGCGTTTTTCTCTGCTTAGCACCTTTTCTTTGCACATTTTCATTTTTCTGTTCCTTTAAAGTCCCAATTGTAATTCCATCAACTAGATGAAACATCACATTAAGGCAGAGATAATCCACGCCATTAACAAGGCCACGTGGTGTTCAGGTTCCTGCAGCACCTGGTTCATGGGGCAGGTTATGGTGCAGTAGCAGCTGCCAACAAGAGCAGAAGGTGTGGATGAAGGAGGAGGAGCAGAACATGCCTTGTCTGCGGCAGGTCTGATGAGGAAAAACACTCATCTTGTCACTCCTCCTCCTCTCCCAAAGCTACACAATACTGCTTCTGTCTTCTTCTCACGATGTGTCCTTTGACAGCACTGGCACACAAGCTAGTCCCTGTACATGGATAATGGGCCTTTGGCTGTAAGGGGCATTCAGTAAACTGGTAGTTGATAAGTGGCCAGGACCTTCATAACCCACATGTCATAAGATCAGCTGGTATGCTCCCTGACCAAGACCCACCTCCTCTCTGGATGCCTTCATGTTTTCTCAAGAGTGGGACAATTCTCTGGACCAAGGAAGCAGGGACAATATGTAAAAGAAGGGAAGCAGGTGACTGACCTGTTTAAGATGTTCAAGCAAAACCTAGTGAAAAGTAAAGCTGCAACTGAGAACAAAAAAAAAAACCCAAAACCCAGTTTCTGACAATCATTACATCCAATGAAACAACAAAACAGGCAGAGAGTTAAGAAAAACGCTGAAGGAGCACAGAGCTATACTTTGATGAAGAATTACTGTGTTTAAAAAAAAAACCCAACCTTCATACAGAATAAGCAAATGATTCTGAACAATTACAAGTAGATACTTTTTCCAACTTTTGTGTAAACTTTTCATCCCAGGCCCATTTGAAGTTCATGACATTCTCTGTTAAGACTTAGAAGGCAGCTCTTTAGAGCCTGAATACCTACAGGAAATCCTATAAAATGAGAACAAATGTAATATGAACAGACACAGTAAGAAAACCCAATAATAGAAAACATCACCATGCCTATACAGACTGCCAGCCAACAACTGGCCTTTTGTTACTTCTATGCTTGCTTGCCAGCAAAGACCAAGGAGAAAAGGAGATAATTTTCCTTATCTAAAACTTGAATAAGTACTTGAAATTTCAGCTTTTCCTTGTTATCTCTGTTAGAGTCCATACAATTATACGTACACTTTTTTTTTTTTTTTTGTTGCATTTCATGACAGCCTCCCAGAATCTATGAATAACGGTGTGGTATGATTTGAAAAAGTATGTGCATATGTTTAAGGAAAATGAAAAATAGGATAAGACTGTGGTGTTCAACCTTTACTATACTGCATGATGGATGTAGAGCTGCTCTGCAAGAATTTATGAATACTGCATGTTGACCTGGTTATTGAAATGGTTATTGTATGACTATATTGAGTTAAATCCACAGGACTATTGGGGAAATAAGGACAAATCACTCAAAATAAGCCACCCCAAGATAACTTGTTAGAGCTAGTTAAAAAAAAAATGCCTAAATATGTCCTGCGAAGATTCTGCCTCCCAAATGCAGCAAGGGTGTAAGGCTTTCTTACCACATGAAGCTACAGCTGGGAGCTGAATAAGGGACACACATTTTCTGTATGGGTAGGAGGTCAACTTGGAGTTGCTCACACAGCTGAAAACTGGCAAAGCATTTAAATTTTTCATGCTTGGTTTTAGCCTAGATATTGATAAACTTATAGGCAAGGTTGAGAGACAGGTATAATTTCAACATTATAGGCTTTTTTTCTTTGAATTTTTGACTTTTATAGTTTAAAAAAAAATACTCGGGCATTGCCAGTATTTTATTAGAACATATCCCCAGCTAGAGAGATAGGATTATGAACCCTGGTAGGTGCCCTGGCCTACTGGGCTGTTCTCACACAGGTCATTTTTGCCATGTTAAACAAAAAAAACCCCATCCAACAGTTATCTGTATTAAACCAGAAATTAGAACTACAACAATGTGGTTTAAATAAAAATCAGCATTTGAAATTACTTTTGCTCGATTATTTTGCTTCACAAAAAGAGAAGTTTTAAAAGAAGAAAAATAACATCAATAGTGCTGTTAAATGAAAGCTTTGAAGGACATTTCTGTAATACATGACACAGTAAATGAGACTAAAAATTTGTATCTGAAATAAATTACGACTGTTTGATTAGGAAAAAGAGTGTTGAGAAGATCATGTTGGCAAATTTGGTATTCAGAACCAATTATTTTTAAGGTATATTGAGTTCTTTCATTTCAGGGGATTATCATTTTAATCAGACCTTTGCTGTTTGTGTGCTCATTTCTAGAAATCCTTACTTTCTTTGTGGTGTCATTGGAACAAAAAAAAAATTGTTATTAGGAATAATTTGTGCATATCCCTACATATACAATAAGCAAGTTTTCATTCAAAGAAAAACCTCCAAGTGCACTTATCACACATTCGTTTGCCAAAAATAGGGATAAGCCGTCCATATGAGAACTACAACTGACGTCAATACAGTTATCAAAACTTCTAATGCGGTCACCAAAAAATGTACACACTAAATTAAGAATCCCACCAAAAAGACAAAACCAACAGAGTACCCAGATGCAGTCCCGGTGCCGACGGGCAGAACTAGCCAGCAGGCACCTGTTGGAAAGCTGTGGGTGCTGATCCCTTGCTTGCCCATCCCAGCCCCAGTTGCTGGAGGGTGGTGAGGTCTGGCGGCAGACCTGCAAAGGATATCTCTAGCACAACAGGTTGTGCCAGTTAATAGTTTTCTGGGTAACAGATATTCAGCTATTCATGCAAGTCATATCAGACCTGGCCAATCTCACTGTCACCCTGACCATTAAGCACTCCACTCCTTGCCTGCACATCCTAAAAGGAGCGGAAAGTGTGGCATGGCAGGCAATAATGGTTGATCACTTCTGCTTAAGCAGTTTCTAGGGTAAGATACCAAAGGTCCCCTGCTATTCATTGGCCTATGAGGAACTGCATGAGGTGGAATTGCCTTTTTTATAGCCCCATGACACATTTCTGTCCATGTTCTATCCTGTTCAAGAAATATAATTCAATTATACTGCATCAGGCACAGGGTTGAAGGAATGTATTTATTATTCAAGTTTTCCTTTTCACTGCCTGAATTCAACTAGGCATCCTTTTGGATGACAACTCGGTCAGTTATCCACAAGAAGACACCTGTGCTATCTCTTCTTCCTCTGGATGGTTGTCTTACCCTCTGCACAGGGCTGCACTTTGAAACCAGCCTGGGTGCAAAACTGCACCAGACTCAGCACTTCATGCTCTAAGCAAGGCATTTTGTCCAGAGCATATGACGGGAGGGCTCCACAATTGGTGTGAGTGACACTGAGAGAGACTTTAGAGGACCCAGCTATGAGCCTTAGGCATCACGGAAGGTTTGCAGCTGCCTGAGCTGAGGGGCTCGCCACCCTCCTGTGTGACACTGCCACAGCCAAGAGAGGCACTCAACGTGGAAAGCTTCAGATGGCCGTTTGCAAGGTGTTGTTTGTGGGGCCTGGGAGAGTCTGGTACTTGTTCTCTCACACTCAGCCCCAAGCAGCCAAATCTCATGCCTTCCCAGACGTTCTGCAAAAGCTGTACGTTTAATAGGGCTTGCAAAAAGACTAAGGGTTTGCTTCTCAAATAAAGCAGGGATGAAAGGAACTTTCCTGGGGTTGTGCTGGCTCAATTCCTGTTTGATTGACTGCTCATGCTGTTGCATTGGTGGTTATTAGAGCTGGTAAAAACACAATTTCTGTCCCACAGGAATTTCCTATACTTCAACATTTGTTTTCATTCTGAAACAGCATTAACAATTTCAAAATAATGAACACTTTCATGGAATGAGTGGTCCTAAAAATAAATTTAGAAATGTCACTGTGCATGTGTGTGTGCATGAGTGCATTTTCAGTCCAAAGGTCTAACTTCTTTTCTCCCGTAGACAGTCACAGGGGTTTACAAGAGTTTTATTTCCAAATTCATCATATCAGTATTCTAGCTGACTGGTCTTCCTTGAGAAGACCAGAGTGCAATGCTGAGCTGCCACCACGATGCTTTCCGCACCCCACCTTATGTTCCCTTGCCTGCTCAAGTCCTAGATCTGTCAGGAGCATAAAGTAACCATTTGAAGATTTCTCTAGAAAATTCAGTAAGCACCGAGCTAGCAACAGCTAGCTCTTACATCCCCCTTTCCGTGCAGTCCTTTTGTGGGATGCACTGAAATAGCGAGCGTAGGTGACTAAAAATTGTGAACCTCAGTGTCCTCAGTTGTCCCAGGCAGTTCAGAGCAGTCTTTGTGCCAACTATTCCAATCCCACTTTTCACTTAGCCCCAGTGCACAGCTAGTGACAGAATCCATCTCCTCTTACCTAACGTGGCTGTATTTTGAGTGAGTAGCAAGCGAGAACCAGCGGTTGGCAAAAGTAGGCAGGCAATGACCTGCAGGGGTTGCCCAGCATAGTAATTACTGTCTTGTTCTTGTCTTCCCCTTTTAAAAGAACAGTTATAACCAAAAATGGACAAGCGGCATTCTGCTTGTCTCCAAAGCCATGAAATGAAGGAACCGACTGTCCAGTCTTCACACCTTTCAAGGCTGCAATGAGAACCTCGTTACCATTTTGCACCATCCATCCCTTACTCAGAGATCTTCCAATCCCTGGTTGAACTACATAGTGCTAAGGTTAATATTACTGCATCACAGCCTACTCGGTAGAATATAGCTGTGCGAGCGTCTCTTGGCTTAAAATAGTCTTTATGAAGTGCTATGCTTTAGGGAAATAATGTTAGCAAAGAAATGTCAGATTTTGCTCTCGTCGTTGAAGAACAAAAATCTAACAAGGGTGGTTGTCAGCTATTATGCTTTTGTACTGAAAAATTGTACAGCCCTTTTAAGTTACATATAATGATTTTATAGCCTTTTAACAAGAGGAGCACCACTGGGTAGGATTTTAACAGGGGAAACAGGATTGGCGATTTATTTTAAACCAGCTGAATTCCCCAAGTTCTTCCTTGATTTAAGCCACGGTCTGTATTACAAACAGAAGAGATTATAAGCATCTAAAGCAGCCACGGTTTTGATAAAACTCTCTTAAGTAATGATGATCCTACAGCATTCAGACAAGTCAAGGGTCAATATGACCTTATTTGCCTGTGCCTTTCATTAGGAGCAGTCTTCCTGCAGTACCATACTTCTGGTACCTCCAAATACACAGAGGATTCATGCTTCAGTTCTGCATGTATTAAGAATGCAGCCATAGCAACTACTAGCATTAATGAACTATTTGCTTATGCAGTAATAATTAACTTCCATTACATTACTTTGTGTGATTACTTTCTTAATTGCCTGAATTATGCATCCATTTAATATTTAATAACCATTCTCAGAAATCAGACACTGGTAAAAAAACAAATTGCTCACAGTTTCCTTGCAATAATTAAGCTCACAAGAATAAATGAAACCTTTTAAAAATGAATGCCTTGTGATTATATCCTTGCATATAGAACAAGATCCTAAATTAGCTATTTATTAAGTCTAAATTTAAGACCAAATAGTACATTTTTCACTTACGCCTTGGGAAATCAACCTATACAGTACCTGACATCACCAGCATAATTAAGTGCCATCTATTTACTTTGAGAGTCACGAATTCTGCATTAGTATTTAGAACATTCAGAAGTGTGTGTGGGGAAATCTTTTAAAATGCCTCCTTGGAAAAATAGCATCTTCTTTACCTGAGGTAGCTGCTTAGTTGTGCTTAAAGTACTGGAAAGATCTGTGAAGCGTAAATAGCCTTCTGATGGGGAGGGCTGGGAAGGATTTTTTTTTGTCATGTTTTAATTTACATACAAACAATGGAAATACAGTTGTACAGCCTGAGGTCAGGCTTACCAAACAGGATGAAATTCATTGTTGTATATAAAAATAATGTTTACAATCAAAAACAAGCAGTCTGATCTACTTGTTTTTTCATGTTGTCATCTGTCTCTCTCTGAGCCCTCGTGCCCTGCCAGCATCCAAGCAAAGCCACATGCTGATTTGCAAAGTGATAATGCCATTACGCTATTGCCTATCAGCTTTGTTTCCCAGTGCTTTGCAATGAAGTCACCTGCTTAAATAAAATGTGCAACTGTTGTATTGTAGGTTGTTTTGATGAATAGAGTCTACTGAGCTGGACAAGACAGATAACTGTTGTGAGGTTTTTTTGGTTTGCCTTTTTTTTTTTTTTTTCCTGAGTTGCATCTGCAAAATTGCTCTGCCATTCCACATAGATTATGGCAGCCATGTACAGATGTGTTTATCTGAACCATAACACTGCTCGGCTGAAGCTACAGGGACGCCAGCACGTTACGCCCTCTCTTTTCCTATGCGCGCGTACCACAAATAAAATGTATACAACAAAAAGCACATTCCAGGCACCCTGCACCCAAATAAACCAATCCAATAAAAGAAAGAACTGAAGGGCTTATCTGCCGAGAGGCAGGTGAAGGAGCAGTGGCTGCTCTCCCGCTTGCCCATACAGGTGGATCATTTTCAGCGAGATGCGCAGGGAGCTGCGGGGAGCCGGGGAGGGAGGGAAGGAGGGAGGGCGCCCCTTTGGGGTGTCAGGAGCCAGCAATGGCTGCTAGCCTGAGTTCCCAAACTGAGCTAAATTGATGCCAATCTCACTGGCTGTTGTTACAGTGGGCAGCATCATTAGGATTTGCTTTTTAAATGATCTCTCAGCCTGTAAGTCTGAGAGCTGCTAGCAAGGCAAGGTTAGAAAGAAAATGATGGCAGCATGTTGATGCTTCACAGACCTCATGATAGTTTCCGTCTGTCATTATTTACGTCTGACTAGATGCGTCATGTCAGCTACCTAGAAGGCACTTTAATATGAAGCTCTTGTTTTCCTCTGCTTTTTCACATCCAGACTGGGTACTATTATTTTTTTTGCATCACTACACTTAGGTGAAGCTTGCTTCAATCTCTCCATAATGACACACAAAGAAATAAAAATTGTTTAGCTCATGTTATTATACATGCCTCTATTCTAACAGACCTCTTCGACATTGTTCACAAAATGGTGAATTTAAATCAATAAACAGACATCTATCAAAAGGTCAACTTAATTTTCTTCTTTCAGCTTCTTTACTAATATTTTAAGCAAAACCAGTTCTTCTTTTAGCTTGCAGTAAATATTGTATAAGTGGGCTGCAGCAGCAACCAATAGTTTTAATGGTTGATGCCATTTAGTAGTCAATTAACATGTTATTAATACTGCTTCATAACGTGATGAGTTCTATCAGAGTCAATGTGTCAGTGTCACCGTTACACTACCTCTTGGCAATTCCAATTCAGAGGATTCATTGGCACTTGTTTGGGATGAAATGTGTAATTCACCCCTGAGTAACACAGCCAGCCCCGAATTCAATCCATAACTTTTCACAACGATGGTGGCTCACGCCATGGAAAAGGACCCGATCCTTCAAGCCTTGCTGCAGACAAAGCTCTTGTTCAGAGATATGCTGCCTCTAAGCATGCATTGGTCTCCTGAATGGGCTTGGCAGGCCACAAAATGCCCTTTAAAAGCCATCCCTCTGCCGTGTCCCAGGGAGTAACTCTGCCACAGCTTTTT